>JAGFNQ010000316.1:41270-55002 GCA_024364735.1 Boesenbergia rotunda | reverse complement strand
TTATTATACTAAGTTATTTGGCACCAATACACATAAGTACAATAACCATAAGAAATGCCTTTATATATAAGAAATATATATACAAGAATATGATACAATGAGTCCAAAAAGTAATCATCATATGATTGGCTCTAGGGCTCTCACTAACATAAAGAACGCCATTTAAAGTTATGTAACAACAATTGTTACTAAAAGTTAAATGATAACCTTTTTCATTCAAACATGAAATAGATACAATGTTCTTTATTAATGAAGGAACAAAATAACAATTATCCAATTCTAAGACACGTCCAGTTGGGAGCTTTAGCAAATATGTTGCGATGGCAACAACAGCAATCCTTGCTCCATTTCCAACCTGCAAATTCGCTTCTCCCTTGACGAGTCTTCTTCTATTCCTTAGCCCCTGTATGTCATTACATATATGTGAGCTACACCCAGTATCAAGTACCCAGGTATCTGAGGAAATAGAGTGACATTCAATAACGAAGATACCTGAAGTGGATGGGGTATCGGATGCCTTCTTCTTCAAGGACTCAAGATAAACCTTGCAGTTTCTTCGCTAGTGACCCTCCTTGCCACAATGATGACAGGTTCCTTTTGGTTTCTTTTCAGTCTTCTTGGCCTTTTTCTTCTTCCCCTTGTTCTGTTCTTTGGCCTTCCTCTTAGAACCTTTCTTCGAGGAACCAACTAACAGTACTGCCTTTTGATCCGGCTTTACAGAAGGCTCCACATTCTTCAGCAGGTTGAGCAACTCAGGAATGGTGGTCTCCAGTTTGTTCATCCTATAGTTCATCATAAATTGTGAATAACTCTTGGGCAAACAACTCAGAATTAAGTCAATACTTAGTTCATGATCCATTACAAAACCGAGTGCTCTCAGTCGCTCAATGTACCCCAACATCATTAACACAAACTGCGAGGCAGAAGTGCCTTCCTGCATCTTGGTGGTGAAGAGGAGTCTAGAGACATCGAACCTTTCGGATCTCGCCTGCTCTTCAAACAACTCATGAAGATGGAAGATGATGGTATAAGCATCCATATGCTCATGCTGCTTTTGTAGCTTAGGTACCATAGAGGCTAGCATAATGCAACTCGCAAGTTCAGAATCGGTCACATGTTTCTGATGGGCCAACAATTGGTCCGGAGTTGCATTTTCTAGAGGATGGTCGGGAAGTTGATTTTCAATGACATAAGCAATCTTTTCCGCCTTGAGGACTATCCTCAGGTTTCGAAGCCAGTCCATGAAGTTTGGCCCAGTCAGTTTATTGGTATCCAAAATGGAACGCAAGTTTAGAGAAGACATGATCGAGTGAATATCCTAGAAATACAAATTGAGTTTATGTGAGAAAAATTATTAAAGAATGTATCAACATACATAAATAAAATCCTATTTATTTTTCAAATTGAATAACCCTTTTTATCAATTCGGGAGATCGTAGGAACATCTCCAAATAGGTTGATATCCAACCATAGATAAGAACAACCATGACTGTGGCCATCAAGTTTTTCTTAGCTATAAAGGTAGGAAATTACACCGATTACATATCACATATATGTAACTATCACTTTATGCTATCAACTAATTGAATGTTTGCATAAATCATTGGGTTGTTAACTCATTAACAAGTATGTAACATTATACATAGCACCCAACTGCACCTCTCTTTACATCGACCTTGGCTGTGGCACAACAAATCGATGTTCCAAGCTTAAGGCCGACCCATTAATCAAGAAATAGTTTTAATATGGTTGGAGCTCATTCAACCGTTTACTCAGGCTTGGATGTGTCCAACAACCAAAACTAAGGATTGACCTCTAACTCCAACTATATTATTCATAAACTAATTTCATGGTTCGAACATGTTGAGGTTCAAGTCGGGCATGGATGTATCCATCAACCCAAACGAGAAACAAAACTCCGGTTCTAACCATATTAATGGAAGGTGTTAGCCTTAATATTTTGTAAGGGGTTTTGGGTCTCATCTTTTCTAAGCACATTCATGACATATGATTATGTCATGACTAACGATTTCCTTAATAAAGTATGTATGTGACTTAATTTATCAAGTCTCATGAATTGAATTAGGAACCGGATTTCCTCATTCTAATTTCATAATTTATTAAAGGAATTGTTTTGGGAAACAATTTCCTAAATTGTCATAATCAATTTCGGAAATAATATATTCAAGACTTTGATTTCTCTAAATCAAAACTTATTAAATTAAGAGACAATTCCCTTAATTCAACCACATATTATTTTCATGAAAATCTCAATTAAGAAAACTCTATAGGAAACCATTTTCCTAATTAATTTTGGAGACAACAACATGTAAGAGCATCACCTCTTAAATCATGTTTTATTCATGGATTTAATTAATTACAACAAATCGTTTTCTAAGGGTGGCTCCCCGAGGCTCAGATACTCAAAGAAAAGTAATTTGTCGTAAATCCAATTTGGTCCGTTTCGGAAACGCAACCTAATCAAACATGACAATTTCATTCAAAATTGGGAAATTAAATTACAACAACTAACTTTAAATTGGACGGCTCCCCGAGGCTCAATCCAAAATAAAGTTTTTTGTTAATAATTTAAAGCCAATTCGAATTTGAAATTGTCAACTAATTATCCATAAATTTGTCTAGACTTTCTCAAAAGAAAGTGCCCAAAATTGCGAGGTTTCATAATAGATTTTCAGAATGGTTGTAAGTTTCTGGTACAAAGAAAACTTACATATTTCCAAAATTGGAAAATTTCTAAAATTAGAAAAATTTCCAAAATTGGAAAGTTTCCAAAGATGGGAAGTTTTCACAATTATTATAAAATTTCAGAAACTAAGAAATTTCAAACGTTTGCGAAATTTCATGAGGATTTCCAAACTTTGAAATTCCTAAATCTAAAATTTATTATAATTGGAAAGTTTCCATAATTGAAAAATTTTCCAAAATTGAGATCATGACAAAGTTTTCCGCAAAACAATTTTATGATTATGTCGAACACTAACTGGCTCTGATACCACTGTTGGGTCCGGGTGCATGTCGACAAGGATACGGGTTCGTAAAATTTTAAATTTTTACGTGCAGCGGAAGATTTAGCATAAAATAATTTCCTAAATTATTTTAACCACGTATGTAGCATGCAACCTTATGATGTGTTGACATAATCATAAATTAAAACTTTGCGGAAAAGTAAACTAATTTACTAAGTACCTCTCGTAACTCGAAGTAAGGGACGAGATCCAACCGTAGCGTCCCTTGGAAGCTTCGCCTCTATTCGCGTCCATGCCGAGTTCTCTTCGGGATGACTTCGCAAAGCCACGAGTTTTGTGCCATCGAGAACTACTAGATTCTCCAAAAGCACAACTAGTACAACAAGAGAAAAGAATGGAAAGTCACCAATAAGAAACGGAATCCGAATTCCGGGAAGAAAGGAGTCGCGATCCGCTTCTTCTTCTTCCTTGTTGGCTTCTCCTTCTTCTTGATGGCTCACGACAACCTTAGCTTGGGAAGGAGGTGCGCCGGCCCTAGCTTGACAAAGGAGCGCCGGCCCTAGGTTACCCTAAGTGGGCGCCGGCCCTAGCTAGGGAGAGGGAAGAAGAGAAGAGAGAATAAGAGAGAGAGAGGGAGAGGATTAACTCTTAATCAACTCAATTGATTGGAATTAAGGGCTTGCCTTTGGTTCCTTTATATAGTATCATCTCCCTTGCCAAGTCTCCTATTTAACGGAATTTTACATAAGAAATTTATCCTATAAATTCTCTTATTAATTATTCCGTTTAAGCCAAGTTTTATTATAACTAACTTTATAATAAAACAAATGCTTTCTCTCTTTTAATTATGGAATAAAATTTGTATAAAATTTTCTTATCATGGATAAATCAATTGATAATTGATTTTATAAATTAAAATTAAACCAATTCATGGTTTATTTTAATTTCCATAAAAAGAATAAATTTACTACAAATTTCTTTATAAATCTCTTTATATAAATTTCTTTATATATATCAATTTATTTATCCATAATTTATAAAACAAATCGCGCTAGATTTATTTTATTAATTAAACCAATTAAATTGGTTTTCTTCCCCTTTAATGGCCGGCCACTACAAAGAGGTTCGGCACCCTCTTTGGCCGGCCAAACCAACCCGAACCGATCGCGAATTAAACTCATTTAATTCGCCCAATAAGCCTTCAAAAGACTTAGCCATTTTTAGCTTCCATTGCGCCTCTGACAAATTCAGATTCGACTTATTTCTCTTGATCGGGAAATCCAATTTTCAACTCGTTTTAAATCCCTCAGATTACTCGTAGTGCGTGTGACTAAATAGGCTTTCGATTTATGTTAGCCGTCTATAATCAACAAATTATAGAACGATCATGAGTGGCAGTTAAGACAATCCTTAAGTACTTAAGAAGAACTAAGGATGTGTTCCTAATATATGGAGAAGGAGATATGGTAATACGTGGGTATACAGATGCCAGTTTCCAGACAGATAAGGATGACTCCAAATCGCAATCTGGATACGTATTTACATTGAATGGAGGCGCAGTAAGTTGGAAAAGTTCCAAACAAGACACCGTAGCGGATTCAACCACGGAAGCGGAATATATCGCAGCTTCGGAAGCAGCAAAGGAAGCAGTCTGGATCAAGAAGTTCATCTCCGAACTTGGCGTGGTTCCAACCATTGATGAAGCAGTGCCGGTTTACTGCGACAACAATGGAGCTATTACACAAGCAAAGGAACCAAGGTCTCATCAGCGATCCAAACACATGCTTCGCCGCTATCATCTGATCAGAGAGATTATAAGTAGGAATGATATACAAATTGAGAAAATTCCCACTAAAAGGAATTTAGCGGATCCTTTAACTAAGGCCTTGCCTCAAAATAAGTTTGAGGGTCATGTTAGAGCCTGTGGTATTGGATACCGTAGCGATTGACATTAGGCCAAGTGGGAGTTTGTTAGTGATATGAGAGAAGTGTCGTAAGGCAATCGCCTTATGATTGTAAACATTCATTTTAATAAATGATAATTCACTATTTGAGTATACATGTTTATGTATTTGATTGGGATCTTAAACTCATCTACTGAATGTCCGCATTACAATTCACAGCATAAGAGAATTTGTGATGGGATCACAACTAGTGATTATCTCTACATGTGCAATTGTGAAGTATTGAAAATATCCCTAGTCGATCAATTGATAAAAACGGACACTATCAATTCTGTTGAGACTAGCATGGGTTATTCTCTAATCAGCTGATTCTCACTGGCTGGTGACATTGGGATGTCCGGAGATAAACATGGATGCTAGTTAAGAGAACTAGTTCATTGGAGTGACTAGCTGTAAAACTTCATATGGTAATCTATATAGATATGTCAGTGAAGTTCTTACTGCAGCTTAAGTGCGATGTTCCTTTGACTTGTGGTGTTCAAGTCATCTTGGTCATGGAGACTTATACTTTAACATCTTAAGCAAGCATCTCCAAGGAGGTGTGGACCCAGGATGATTGGGTATAAGCCGAAGTGCCCGAAGATGTTTGAACAGCCTACAAAGGATTCACCACTCCTTGCGAGGAGATATATACCCAGGCCTATCGTCGGATTGTTACTCAAAGCCTCTGGCCAGAGCATGTCATGTTTAGAGTATGAGTCTCTTAAATACATGAGAGTAATTAGAAATCCAAAGGACGAGAAAGACACTACTTGGGCTAGGTGTGACGTAGTCAGCCTAGTGGGGACTGACACACACAGACCATGTCCTGAACCAAGTGGGTATAAGATGGTGATGGGGATGGGGCACGATTCATTAGAGCTGCTGAAGGGTTTTAGAATTACTTCTGAGGTCAACCGTTGATCTTTCGATTAATTGGGGGTCATGATGTACTACTAGGTGCCACTCATGATCGTTCTATAATTAGTTGATTATAGACGGCCAACATAAATCGAAAGCCTATTTAGTCACAAGCACTACGAGTAATCCGAGGGATTTAAAACGAGTTGAAAATTAGATTTTCCGATCAAGAGAAATAAGACGAATCTGAGTTAATCAGAGGCGCAAAGGAAGCTTAAAATGGCTAACTCTTTTGAAGGCTTATTGGGCGAATTAAATGAGTTTAATTCGCGATGGTTCGGCTCGATTTGGCCGGCCAAAAGAATGGGGAGAAACCAATTTATTTAGTTTAATTAATAAAATAAATCTAGCGCGATTTGTTTTATAAATTATAGATAAATAAATTTTGTATAAAGAAATTTATATAAATAAATTTATAGAAATTTATTCTTTTTATGGAAATTAAAATGATCCATGGAATGGTTTATTTTAATTTTATAAAATCAATTATGAATTGATTTTTTCATAATAAGAAAATTTATAAATTTCTTGTAAAATTTATTCCATAATTAAAGGAGAGATGAATTTGTTTTATTATAAAGTTAGTTATAATAAAACTTGGTTTAAACGGAATAATTCATAAGAGAATTTATATGATAAATTTCTTATGAAAACTAATTCCGTTAATTCCGTTAAAAGAGAGACTTGGCAAGGGAGAGGCTACTATATAAAGGAACCAAAGGCAAGCCTTGAATTCCAATCAATAAACTAATCAAGTGATCAAGAGATTAATTCTCTTCCTCTCTCTCTTAATCTCTCCCTCTCCTTCTCCTTTCCTCCTAGGGCCGGCGCCCCCCTTTGCTCACCCTAGGGCCGGCGTCCACCCCACCTAGGGTCGGCGCATCACCCTCCCAATCCAAGGGATTGCCGTGAGTTGTCATCACCAAGAAGGAGCCAACGAAGAAGAAGACGAAGCGGATCGCGTCTCCTTCCTTCCCGGAATTTAGATTCCATTTCTTGGTGGTTAGTTTCCTTTCTTCTCTCTTGATCTTCTAGTTGTGCCTTTAAAAAATCTAGTAGTTCTCGTCGGCACAAAACTCGTGACTTTGCGAAGTCATCCCGAAGAGAACTTGGCGTGGACGCGAATAGAGGCGGAGCTTCCAAGGGACGCTACGGTTGGATCTCGCCCCTTTCTTCGAGTTACGCAAGGTACAAAGTAAATTAGTTTACTTTTCCGTAAAGTTTTAATTTATGATCATGTCCACACATCATAAGGTTGCATGCTAGATACGTGGTTAAAATAATTTGAGAAATTATTTTATGCTAATTCTTCCGCTGCACGTAAAAATTTAAAATTTTACGAACCCGTATCCTTGTCAACATGCACCCGGTCCCAACATAAGGGAGATTGAGGGGGACTTATGTAAACTTTTACAAGGCTTCGTGACCCCCACAAGTTTCGGCCAAGTTGGATCTAGGGCAAAAAGTTAGGGATTCCCTCAAGCAAGGGGGTCCCAATGGCTCTATGGTAGAGTATGTTTGGTGTTAATGTTTGATTGGGGTTTTCATGGAATTTTTCCATGCACCCATGGCCTTGTAGGGTTTCGGCCAGCACAAGGAAAGAGGGCTAAAGGTTAGGGACAACCCTAATTATGAGCCCTAATGGCCTCCCATGGACTTATAAGTAAAGTATGGTTGGTTCTTTACCTTATGCTATTTTACATGTTAATTGAATGATGGAACCCATCCCTATAGGTTTCGGCCAAGCAAAGGAATGTAGGATTTGGATGGGGTTAGGGTTTGAAGAATGATGATTTATGCTTTACCATGAACTATATATATGTATGTATCAAGGTTCAAGCATGTGGTAGAACTTAAGTTACCTATAACCCTAACCTTAAGCACCATGTTTTATGGTTGTATGTTTATGATTGGATGTCATGCTTAATAGGGTTTAATTATGAATGTCTTATGTCCTATGCCATGTACTTGAATGGTAGGTGGTATGTTTATGGAAGTCCTACCTATGCATGCTTGAGATAGATCCCATGCTTATGAATGAAATGCAATGTTTACCTTATGCATCATGATCATGCAAGTTCTATGGATTAGGATAAATGTCTATGCAAGCATGCCATGTTCAATGAATGTAATGCAATGCTTACCTTATATGCCATGATTATGCAAACACTAGGAATAAGAATGATGGTTACGTAAGTAGGCTATGTTCTATGAATAAAGATGTATGTTATGATTATAATGATGATGCATGTTATGTTTATGAATGAAAGTGAATGCTATGTTTTATGAATAAAGATGCATGTCATGTTATGAATGACGACACGGTCAATGGTTGACGGTACGACGGTCGTGAGACCGGTAAATGGGCCGGTAAATGGGCCGGTAGACGGGCCGGGTCGTTACACATGCTATGTTTATGAATGAAGATGTATGTCATGTTATGAATGAAGATGCATGCCATGTTTTATGATTGAAGATGTATGTCATGTCTTATGAATGATGAAGCATGTAAAGTATTTTACTTTATGAATGGGCTTGTACCGGACCGAAGTATGGGTCCAAGGGATGGGCACCTTAAGAACGCCCCGGTTCTGGACTACCGACTATCCTGTCCACGGTTCTGGCACTACCGAAGCTGTGCAACAGGGATGGGCACCTTAAGTACGCCCCAGTTCTGGGACTACCGACTATGCTGTCCTTACCCTAGTAGGTCGGGGCTCGCTACCTCGTATCTACTTAGGGATGCGCGCTTATGATGTATGTATGTGGTACAAGCCGAGGACCCCCAATGATGATATGATGATGTTTAAGTATTTAAAAGTATGTTTTAAAAAGTTAAGCATCCTATGTATATGCATTAGATTCATGCATTCATGTATTGCATTATGCCATGCTATTCATGTCTTATACTTATGTCCATGTCAAGAAATAAGCATGATAGTAAACGATTTATGCTCATGATTATGTTAAGAAGATGCCCTATGATATGATGGAAAGTAGGCTTATGTTTATGCTATACAGGTTAGTTCATGCTTTATGTTTATGTTTATGTCATGTATCATGCATGTTAAGAATGCTTCTTTATGTTTATGTTTATGCCATGTATCATGCATATTAAGAATGCTTCTTTATGTTTATGTTTATGCCATGTATTGCCATTTATCATGCATATTAAGAATGCTTCTTTATGTTTATGTTTATGTCATGTATCATGCATATTAAGAATGCTTCTTTATGTTTATGTTTATGCCATGTATCATGCATGTTAAGAATGCTTCTTTATGTTTATGTTTATGTCATGTATCATGCATATTAAGAATGCTTCTTTATGTTTATGTTTATGCCATGTATCATGCATGTTAAGAATGCTTCTTTATGTTTATATTTATGCCATGTATCATGCATATTAAGAATGCTTCTTTATGTTTATGTTTATTCCATGTATCATGCATGTTAAGAATTCTTCTTTATGTTTATGCTTATGCCATGTTCCATGCATGTTAAGAATGTTTCCTTATGTTTATGTCTATGTCATGTATTAGGCTATGCTAAGTTGAATTATGTTCAGGTTATGTCATGTATCATGCTATGTAAGTTTATTCATAGTTATGTTCAAGTTATGTTTATGTTTCATGTGTTTATGATTAAGTGATGAATGGTTTTAGTGAGTAGGAAAGAGTCTTACTAAGCCTATGTGCTTATAGTCTTATTTTCTTATACCGCAGATCACGCAAGGGGACTGTAAGGAAGCAGCAGGAGGGCAAGAATGCATGTGTGTGGTAGTGACTTGGCCAAGAAAATAATATGTTTACTCGTTTTATGCTAGAACTCTCTCTTTACTACTTATGTGTTTGAATGGTGACTTATGAAACTCTATGACATGATGTTAAGTATGATATGATGCTAAGTACAAAGTTAATATGCCAAGTTCCCATGTCATTATGTTTAGAATGGTAGTAGGGCATGTATGTGTAAGTCTTAAAGTTATTCCGCTGCCTTATGATGTCTACATGCCCAAGTATGTTAACGTAACGCCACTTTATGAAAAAAAAAAAGCGGGCGTCACAGGTGCCCCAGAGCGGTGCCGGTCGGAATTGCAGGAAAACGAAGATGTTAATGTATGTTCTTGGGAAATCATTCAAACTGTTGGGGGCATACACTGAGATAAAAAAGAAGCATTCTTTTTTTTTTCACATGCATTCGTTAATGGGTTATAAAGAGGGGGGTTTGCGAGCAAACCTGGGCATGTAGACATTTTCACCTCAAGATCGTCCTCGCTCATCGGGTCTTCCTCAAACATCTCGAGCATCTCGGGGTCCTCCTCATACATCTCGGGGTCCTCCTCATACATCATAATTCCATAAACATATACCACAGGTTGTGATTTGGATGGGGTTAGGGTTTGGATGGGGTTAGGGTTTGAATAATGAAAGGGGTAACACACTGCATTCGACAGGTTTGAAAAGGTAGCCCTCTCAGTGTATTTACATAGCATGGTATCAGAGCAGTGACCATCTCACTACACACACATCAAGCAGTTTCTATCTGTTGTCGAATAAAAAAGCGGGCGTTATAGGTTGGTATCAGAGCAGTGACCATCTCACTACACACACATCAAGCCCTCTTCCTGCCGCTTCCAAGTAAGTACCTCTTCATATATCTTATAATAGTAAACACTTTTAGGATACTTTATGGTTGCAGAATATGCAAGTATGAACGATGGTTATGATGAACAGTACTTTAGGATTTGTAACAATGAACGATATTTTATCTTCTTTTATGAATTAAATATTTAGGATAATATAGGGGTAGAAGAAAGCGATTTGCGTGTGTCTTTCTCTGTATATATTTGCGAATTGAAAAAGAAATGGTTTTGTACTGGCTGGGTCGGTTTGGTACTAACTATGTCATTTTTTCAATTCCAGATGTTGCATGAGAATTACACTGAGAGGTGCCGCGAGCTGATGGAGCGGATAGAGGAAGTTGGTTACAGTCCGACCTTTGGAGTTCAAGGCAACATGGGGTTTTTGGACCGGCTATTCTGGAAACTCGAGCAGGAAGGGTTTCCAGTCATGGATGATCATAGGATCGGAGCTCTGCTTCGTTCATTGCCTAATCGGGCGAGAGAGGTTGCTCATCAGATCTGGGGCCAGCACGGATGCCGTATCTCATATACGGAATTATGTAAGCAGCTTCTCCACCATGAGTTTCCGGAAGATCTGGGGGACTCGGAGGAGGAGCTCGAGATGTTTGAAGAGGATCCTGAGCCGTTGGAGGAGGAGCCCGAGATATTTGAAGAGGATCCTGAGCCGTTAGGGGAGGACCCCGAGATGTATGAGGAGGACCCCGAGATGCTTGAGATGTTTGAGGAAGACCCCTGGATGTTTGGGGAAGACCCTGAAGTGGCCGAGGAGGTTCCCGAGATAGAGGAAGAGGATCCGATGGAGACGGTAGAAGATCCTGATGCAGGCCAGGGAGAGATGAATGAAGGAGTGGCAGTGACTGCCATGATATTCTTTGTTATGGGCATGATGGCAGCCCATCTATTTCATTGAGTTCGGTTAGTTTTGTGAACCAATAAGGTCTAAGTTAGTCATAATACAACTTGTCGAAAGTGTGGTTCAATCTTATGTTCATGAACCTGATATTAACAATGAGTGACCTGTCATATCACACAATGGTATCAAATTACATAAAGTAAATGATAATGCTATGAGAGTGCGAACTAAAAAGGAGACTCACAAGTGCCACACTGATGTCCATATCTAAATTATCCCGACCACTTGGAAGAGAAATTATGAATTTTGGGGTCAAGGTCATCTCCGGACGACTTTCCACCATGACAATATCACTCCTGCTATTTGAGGACATAGTGGAAAAAAAAGATGGTGATATGAGTCTTCAGAAAAATAAAACAGGAGATCCTAGAAGGAAAGGGCGATGGTTTTCATATCACCGAAGGGGGAGTACTCTACCTTAGGGATCGTCTATGTATCCCTAATGATCCGGAGCTTCGAAGGGAGATATTGGCAGAAGCTCACGGAACCCCTTATTCGATCCATCCAGGATCCACCAAGATGTATCAGGATCTGAAAGAGAAGTTTTGGTGGTCAGGTATGAAGAGGGATGTGGCTCAGCATGTTAGTACTTGCATAATTTGCCAGCAAGTAAAGGCAGAACACCAGCGACCCGGAGGCGTTCTGCAGCCACTCGCGATTCCGGAGTGGAAATGGGATGACATCTCTATGGATTTTATTTCGGGGCTTCCCAGGACTACAAATGGATATGATGTGATTTGGGTAATTGTGGACAGGCTGACGAAGTCTGTTCACTTCCTGGCAATCAAGATGGCTGATTCAATGGAACAACTGGCTCAATTATATGTTAAGGAGATAATCAGGCTTCATGGAGTTCCCAAGACCATCATCTCAGATAGGGATGGTCGCTTTACTTCGCATTTTTGGGAGTGTGTTCAGAAGTCTCTCGGCACTAAATTGCGATTTAGTACCGCCTTTCACCCTCAGACTGATGGGCAAACTGAAAGGGTGAATCAAGTACTAGAAGACATGTTGCGAGCTTGTGCCTTGGATTTCAAAGGGAGCTGGTGTCGATATCTATGCTTGGCGGAATTTGCTTACAACAATAGCTACCAAGCTACTATCGGAATGGCACCTTATGAAGCGTTGTACGAGAGGAGATGTAGATCTCCGATCTGTTGGTACGAGGGTGGTGAAAAGAAGGAAATAGGGCTCACAACGGATGTCATTGACAGCACTACCCGAGCTATACAGAATATTCGACAACGGATAGAAACTGCTCAGAGCCGGCAGAAGAGTTATGCCGATGTCCGGCGTAGACCACTGGAATTTAATGTTGGAGATTTGGTATTCCTGAAAGGGGTGACAAGATTTGGGAAGAAAGGAAAACTAAGTCCGCGTTATGTGGGGCCGTACTTGATCCTAAAAAGGGTTGGTAAGGTGGCATATGAGCTGGAGCTGCCTCCAGAGATGTCGGCCATCCATAATGTGTTCCATGTGTCAAGGCTTAAAAAGTGTATCCCAAATATGGACCGAGTGATCGAGCCACAGACAGTACAAGTGCAGGAGAACCTAAGCTATGAAAGCAGACCTATCCAGATCTTAGATCGGGAAGTCAAGAAGCTAAGGAATAAGGAAGTACCCTTAGTCAAGGTTCTATGGCAAAGTCAACGGTTCGAAGAAGCCACCTGGGAACGCGAGAACGAGATGAGGCGCAAGTACCCGGAGCTATTCTAAGTTCGAGGACGAACTTTCACGAGGTATGGGGAATTGTAACGACCCGGAAAATTTTCTTAATATTTCTTTAAAATATTAAGCATGTCTAAATAATTTTCCGAGGGACCTAGAAGTATTGACACGAATTTTAGCCTAGAAATTCATACCTTTTCCAATTAAATTGAGGAAATGGGCACTCATGGGCCTTATATGGGCTTTCTAGTACCATAATTATTGGTGAATTTTAGGTAAAATTTATAGAAATATAAAGGGATTTTAATGGGAAATATCAACATAATTATGGGGGGATTTTTAGGGGATTTTCGAATATTAAGAAAAATAAAATAAAAATAAAATGGAAAATAATGTGCATAGACCAAGGATTGAACCTTGGACCTCTTGTACAACCATGTATGCTTTAACCAATTCACCTAGCAAGGGAGTGCTAGGAGGAAATGAAGTGGATATTGGTTAAGGCTTAGAAGAAGATGAAGGGTCATGAAGAGACTCTTCATTTACCTCCTTAATGGGTTATAAAAGAGGGGGTTTGGGAGTTACCTTCTTCCTTCCATCAATTGCATTTTTCTCTCCTCCTCCTTCCTCATTCTAGCCGAACACCATAAGGGAG
>JAGFNQ010000316.1:0-40916 GCA_024364735.1 Boesenbergia rotunda | reverse complement strand
AGGGCAAAAAGTTAGGGATTCCCTCAAGCAAGGGGTCCCAATGGCTCTATGGTAGAGTATGTTTGGTGTTAATGTTTGATTGGGGTTTTCATGGAAATTTTCCATGCACCCATGGCCTTGTAGGGTTTCGTCTAGCACAAGGAAAGAGGGCTAAAGGTTAGGGACAACCCTAATTATGAGCCCTAATGGCCTCCCATGGTCTTATAAGTAAAGTATGGTTGGTCTTTACCTTATGCTATTTGACATGTTAATTGATTGATGGAACCCATCCCTATAGGTTTCGGCCAAGAAAAGGAATGTAGGGTTTGGATGGGGTTAGGGTTTGAAGAATGATGATTTATGCTTTACCATGAAGTATATATATGTATGTATCAAGGTTCAAGCATGTGGTAGAACTTAAGTTACCTATAACCCTAATCTTAAGCACCATGTTTTATGTTTGTATGTTTATGATTGGATGTCATGCTTAATAGGGTTTAATTATGAATGTCTTATGTCCTATGCCATGTACTTGAATGGTAGGTAGTATGTTTATGGAAGTCCTACCTATGCATGCTTGAGATAGATCCCATGCTTATGTACGAAATGCAATGTTTACCTTATGCATCATGATCATACAAGTTCTATGGATTAGTGCCATGTTCAATGAATGTAATACAATGCTTACCTTATATGCCATGATTATGCAAACACTAGGAATAAGAATGATGGTTACGTAAGTAGGCTATGTTCTATGAATAAAGATGCATGTTATGATTATAATAATGATGCATGTTATGTTTATGAATGAAAGTGCATGCTATGTTTTATGAATAAAGATGCATACCATGTTATGAATGACGACACGATTGATGGTTGACGGTACGATGGTACGACGGTCGTGAGACCGGTAAATGGGCCGGTAGACGGGTCGAGTCGTTACACATGCTTTGTTTATGAATGAAGATGCATGTCATGTTATGAATGAAGATGCATGCCATATTTTATGAATGAAGAGGTATGCCATGTCTTATGAATGATGAAGCATGTAAAGTATTTTACTTTATGAATGGGCTTGTACCGGACTGAAGTATGGGTCCAAGGGATGGGCACCTTAAGAACGCCCCGGTTCTGGACTACCGACTATGCTGTCCACGGTTCTGGCACTACCGAAGCTGTGCAACAGGGATGGGCACCTTAAGAACGCCCCAGTTCTGGGACTACCGACTATGCTGTCCTTACCTTAGTAGGTCGGGGCTCGCTACCTCATATCTACTTAGGGATGTGCGCTTATGATGTATGTATGTGGTAAAAGACGGGGACCCCCAATGATGATATGATGATGTTTAAGTATTTAAAAGTGTGTTTTAAAAAGTTAAGCATCTTATGTATATGCATTAGACTCATGCATTCATGTATTGGATTATGCCATGATAGTCATGTCTTATACTTATGTTTTATGTCAAGAAATATGCATGATAGTAAATGATTTATGCTTATGATTATGTTAAGAAGATGCCCCTATGATATGATGGAAAGTATGCTTATGTTTATGTCATACAGGTTAGTTCATGCTTTATGTTTATGTTTATGTTTATGTTTAGGTTTTATGCCATGTATCATGCATGTTAAGAATGTTTCTTTATGGTTAAGTTTTATGCCATGTATCATGTATGTTAAGAATGTTTCTTTAGATTTATGTTTATGCCATGTGTCATGCATGTTAAGAATGTTTAATTTACGTTATGTTTATGCCATGTATCATGCATGTTAAGAATGTTTAATTTATGTTATATTTATGCCCTGTATCATGCATGTTAAGAATGTTCAATATATGTTATGTTTATGCCATGTATTATGCATTTTAAAAATGGTTGAATTATGTTCAGGTTATGTCATGTATCATGCCATGTAAGTTTATTCATAGTTATGTTCAAGCATTAAGTTATGTTTATGTTTCATGTGCTTATGATTAAGTGATGAATGGTTTTAGTGAGTAGGAAAGAGTCTTACTAAGCCTGTGTGCTTATAGTCTTATTTCCTTATACCGCAGATCACGCAAGGGGACTGTAAGGAAGCAGCAGGAGGGCAAGAATACATGTGTGTGGTAGTGACTTGGCCAAGAAAACAATATGTTTACTCGTTTTATGCTAGAACTTTATCTTTACTACTTATGTGTTTGAATGGTGACTTATGGAACTCTATGACATGAAGCTAAGTATGATATGATGCTAAGTACAAAGTTAATATGCCAGGTTCCCATGTCATTATGTTAAGAATGGTAGTAGGGCATGTATGTGTAAGTCTTAAAGTTATTCCGCTGCCTTATGATGTCTACATGCCCAAGTATGTTAACGTAACGCCGCTTTATGGAAAGAAAAAAAAACGGGCGTTACAGGTTGGTATTAGAGCAGTAACCATCTCACTACACACACATCAAGCCCTCTTCCTGCCGCTTCCAAGTAAGTACCTCTATGCATACCTTATTCTATTTTATGATTCTAGAATATGCAAGTATGGATGATACCTTATGATTCTAGAATATGCAAGTATGAATGATACCTTATTATGGAAAGTACTTTAGGATATGTAACTATGAAAGATACTTTACCTTATTTTTATGAAATCAAATACTTTAGAGTTTGATATGGGGGTAGAAATAACAATAACTTATTTTAGCCATACACTAAGGAGATAGATATGCCTCCACAAGTTCTAGACTGCAAGTTCTTAATGACCCTGCCTTCGGGAAAAATAATGGCATCCACTCATATGCTGTGTGCTGTGCCAGTCAGAATTGCAGGAAGGGAACTTTACTGCGATCTGATAGTACTCGACATGCAAGATTATGATGTTATAATGGGAATGGATTTCCTGGGTAAATACGGTGCTTCTATTGAGTGCCATAAGCGAAAGGTGGTCTTTCGACCTGAGGCAAGTTCCAAGTTCGAATTCGTCGGAGAGCCAAAGAAAAGAACCGGTAAATATTTATCAACTCTCCAAGCTCAGAAGATGCTGGACAAAGGATGTACTGGATTTCTAGCATATGTGGTTGATGCCAGTCAAGAGAAGAACCAGAAGCTGGAAGATGTTCGGGTGGTATGCGATTACCCAGAGGTTTTCCCAGATGAATTACCTGGATTAGCTCCTGATAGAGAGGTGGAATTTGAGATCGAATTGGTTCCTGGTACCAACCCGATCTCCAAGGCACCTTACTGTATGGCACTGGTTGAATTAAAGGAGCTTCAGGAATAGCTACAGGTGTTGCTAGATAAGGGATTTATTCGTCCTAGTCATTCCCCCTGGGGAGCTCCGGTGCTGTTTGTGAAGAAGAAGGACGGATCTATGCGAATGTGCATAGATTACCGAGCGCTGAATAACGTAACGATCAAGAACAGGTATCCTCTTCCGAGGATAGATGACCTGTTTGATCAATTAAAGGGAGCCACTGTTTTCTCAAAGATTGATTTGAGGTCTGGTTATCATCAAGTTAGAGTAAAACAGGAGGATATTCCAAAGACGGCTTTCCGAACAAGGTATGGGCACTTTGAGTTTGTGGTTATGCCCTTCGGCGTGACGAATGCTCCCGCTATGTTCATGGATCTTATGAATCGGATATTCTCATCGTTCCTCGACAAATTTGTGATCGTCTTCATCGACGATATCCTTATTTATTCGAGGACCCCCGAAGAGCACGCTGAGCACCTGAGGATAGTACTGGAGGTTCTTCGGGAAAAGCAACTGTACGCAAAATTTTCCAAATGTGAGTTCTGGCTCGACCAGGTGGGCTTTTTGGGCCATATTATTTCCAAAGACGGGGTTATGGTAGATCCAATAAAGATTGAAGCTGTGAATAACTGGAGCCGGCCGAAGAACGCCAGCGAAATCAGAAGTTTTCTTGGGCTGGCAGGCTATTATAGAAAAATCGTGGAGGACTTCTCGAGGATTGCAGCCCCTTTAACGGCTCTCACCCGGAAGGATAAGAAGTATGAATGGACGGAAAACTGTGAAAGGAGTTTCTTGGAATTGAAAAGGAGACTTACAAGTGCTTCAATCCTTACCCTTCCAGAATGTAATCAGAGCTTCGACAGGTATAGCGATGCCTCCAAACTAGGACTTGGGGTTGTACTTATGCAGAATGGCAAGGTTATTGCCTACGCCTCAAGACAACTCAAGGAATATGAACAGAATTACCCCACTCATGATCTGGAACTGGCCGCGGTGGTCTTCGCTCTTAAAATATGGAGGCATTATCTATATGGAGCGCAGTGTAAGATTTATACAGACTACCAGAGTCTGCGATATTTCTTCACTCAGAAAGACCTGAATATAAGACAATGCCGATGGCTTGAGTTGGTGAAGGACTATAACTGCGAGATCTTTTACCATCCAGGGAAGGCAAACAAAGTGGCCGATACACTCAGCCGGAAGTCAAGTGCCACCTTGATGTCCATATCTATGTTACCCCGACCACTCAAGGAAGAGATTATGAATTTTGAGGTCGAAGTCATCTCCGGACGACTTTCCACCATGACAATATCACCCACGTTATTTGAGGACATTGGAAAAACAAAATGGGGATTTGAGTCTTCAGAAAATAAAACAGGAGATCCTAGAAGGAAAGGGCGACGGTTTCCATATCGCCAAAGGGGGAGTACTCTACCTTAGGGATCGTCTATGTATCCCTAATGATCCGGAGCTTCGAAGGGAAATACTGGCAGAAGCTCACGGAACCCCTTACTCGATGCATCCAGGGTCCACCAAGATGTATCAAGATCTGAAGGAGAAGTTCTGGTGGTCTGGAATGAAGAGGGATGTGGCTCAGTATGTTAGTACTTGCATGACTTGCCAGCAAGTGAAAGCAGAACACCAGCGACCCGAAGGAGTTCTACGGCCACTCGCGATTCTGGAGTGGAAATGGGAAGACATCTCTATGGACTTTATTTCAGGGCTTCCCAGGACTACAAATGGATATGATGCGATTTGGGTAATCGTGGACAGGCTGACAAAGTCTGCTCACTTCCTGGCAATCAAGATGACTGATTCAATGGAACAACTGGCTCAATTATATGTTAAGTAGATAATCAGGCTTCATGGAGTTCCCAAGACCATCATCTCAGATAGGGATGGTCGCTTTACTTCGCATTTTTGGGAGTGTGTTGAGAAGTCTCTCGGCACTAAACTGCGATTTAGTATCGCCTTTCACCCTCAGACTGATGGGCAAACTGAAAGGGTGAATCAGGTACTAGAAGACATACTGCGAGCTTGTGCCTTGGATTTCAAAGGGAGCTGGTGTCGATATCTATGCTTGGCGGAATTTGCTTACAACAATAGCTACCAAGCTAATATCGGAATGGCACCTTATGAAGCGTTGTACGGGAGGAGATGTAGATCTCCGATCTGTTGGTACGAGGGTGTTGAAAAGAAGGAAATGGGGCTCACAACGGATGTCATTGACAGCACTACCCGAGCTATACAGAATATTAGACAACGGATAGAAACTGCTCAGAGCCAGCAGAAGAGTTATGCCGATGTCCGGCGTAGACCACTGGAATTCAATGTTGGAGATTTAGTGTTCCTGAAAGTGGCTCCTATGAAAGGGGTGACAAGATTTGGGAAGAAAGGAAAACTAAGTCCGCGTTATGTGGGGTCGTACTTGATCCTAAAAAGAGTAGGTAAGGTGGCATATGAGCTGGAGCTGCCTCCAGAGATGTTGGCCATCCATAATGTGTTCCATGTGTCAACGCTTAAAAAGTGTATCCCAAATATGGACCGAGTGATCGAGCCACAGACAGTACAAGTGCAGGAGAACCTATGCTATGAAAGCAGACCTATCCAGATCTTAGATCGGAAGTCAAGAAGATAAGAAATAAGGAAGTACCCTTAGTCAAGGTTCTATGGCAAAGTCAATGGTTCGAAGAAGCCACCTGGGAACGCGAGGACGAGATGAGGCGCAAGTACCCGGAGATATTCTAAGTTCGAGGACGAACTTTCACGAGGTATGGGGAATTGTAACGACCCGGAAAATTTTCTTAATATTTTTTAAAATATTAAGCATGTCTAGGTAATTTTTCGAGGGACCTAGAAGTATTGACACGAATTTTAGCCTAGAAATCCATGCCTTTTCCAATTAAATTGAGGAAATGGGCACTAATGGGCCTTATCTGGGCTTTTTAGTAAGATGATTATTGGTGAATTTTAGGTAAAAATTTATAGAAATATAAAGGGATTTTAATAAGAAATATATACATAATTATGGGGGAATTTTTAAGGGATTTTCGAAAATACTAGGAAAATAAAATAAAAATAAGTGGAAAAAAATTGTGCATGCACCAAGGATTGAACCTTGGACCTCTTGGACAACCATGTATGCTTTAACCAATTCACCTAGCAAGGGAGTGCTATGAGGAAATGAAGTGGATATTGGTTAAGGCTTAGAAGAAGATGAAGGGTCATGAAGAGACTCTTCATTTACCTCCTTAATGGGTTATAAAGAGGGGGGTTTGGGAGTTACCTTCTTCCTTCCATCAATTGCATTTTCTCTCCTCCTCCTTCCTCATTCTAGCCGAACACCATAAGGGAGGTTTTCCCTTGGAAAAGCTCCACAAGAAGGTCTCATCACCAAGATCTAAAGGTTTTCCAAGGCTACAAGGGCAAGGGGGTTCAAGTGTCCAAGAGATTTGCAATTTCCTTCTCTTTTAAGGTCTAAAAATCAAGATCAACCAAGGTAAGACTCCCTCACCTGTGGTATAATAGTTCATTTTGGATTTTAGACTGATATGAAGTTGTTTGAGATTTTATGTTGGAAAAAAAAGAAAAGAAGGCATGAACCCCACATAGGTTTCGGCCACTAGGGTTTTTGAATCCATGATGATGCTAAAAATCTCTATTATGTTTTCTAATGTGTCCTCATGATGTTTAGAGATTAAATATAATTTTTGAGAATTTTTGGGGTACCCTAGGATCCCCTAGGGTTTCGGCCATCTCATGAATCCATGGGTAGGGATGAATCTAAACCCTCAAGCATGTGTTTTGTGTATTATCATGATATAAGGGAGATTGAGGGGGACTTATGTGAACTTTTACAAGGCTTTGTGACCCCCACAAGTTTGGGCCAAGTTGTATCTAGGGCAAAAAGTTAGGGATTCCCTCAAGCAAGGGGGTCCCAATGGCTCTATGGTAGAGTATGTTTGGTGTTAATGTTTGATTGGGGTTTTCATGGAATTTTCCATGCACCCATGGCCTTGTAGGGTTTCGGCCAGCACAAGGAAAGAGGGCTAAAGGTTAGGGACAACCCTAATTATGAGCCCTAATGGCCTCCCATGGTCTTATAAGTAAAGTATGGTTGGTTCTTTACCTTATGCTATTTGACATGTTAATTGAATGATGGAACCCGTCCCTATAGGTTTCGGCCAAGCAAAGGAATGTAGGGTTTGGATGGGGTTAGGGTTTGAAGAATGATGATTTATGCTTTACCATGAAGTATATATATGTATGTATCAAGGTTCAAGCATGTGGTAGAACTTAAGCTACCTATAACCCTAACCTTAAGCACCATGTTTTATGTTTGTATGTTTATGATTGGATGTCATGCTTAATAGGGTTTAATTATGAATGTCTTATGTCCTATGCCATGTACTTGAATGGTAAGTAGTATGTTTATAGAAGTCCTACCTATGCATGCTTGAGATAGATCCCATGCTTATGTACGAAATGCAATGTTTACCTTATGCATCATGATCATGCAAGTTCTATGGATTAGGATAAATGTCTATGCAAGTGTGCCATGTTCAATGAATGTAATGCAATGCTTACCTTATATGCCATGATTATGCAAACACTAGGAATAAGAATGATGGTTACGTAAGTAGGCTATGTTCTATGAATAAAGATGCATGTTATGATTATAATAATGATGCATGTTATGTTTATGAATGAAAGTGAATGCTATGTTTTATGAATAAAGATGCATGCCATGTTATGAATGACGACACGGTTGATGGTTGACGGTACGACGGTACGACGCTCGTGAGACCGGTAAATGGCCGGTAAATGGGCCGGTAGACGGGCCGGGTCGTTACACATTCTATGTTTATGAATGAAGATGCATGTCATGTTATGAATGAAGATGCATGCCATGTTTTATGAATGAAGAGGTATGCCATGTCTTATGAATGATGAAGCATGTAAAGTATTTTACTTTATGAATGGGCTTGTACCGGACCGAAGTATGGGTCCAAGGGATGGGCACCTTAAGAACGCCCCGGTTCTGGACTACCGACTATGCTGTCCACGGTTCTGGCACTAACGAAGCTGTGCAACAGGGATGGGCACCTTAAGAACGCGTGCGTTACAAGTAACTGCTCTGATACAAATTAGGCTATACTAATTAAGCGAAAGCCATGCGAATGGGCACTAATGTGTCAGAGCAGGTTGGTATCACAAGTGGCCGCAACCTATGCTCATAGGTTGGGTATCAATTAAAAAGCGGGCGTTACATGCCCATGCGAATGTGTTCCATGGCTTCCGTTTACCGCTCTGGTCTCCCTTCCAGTTGTTATTGGCGCCCTGGGATTTGCCGAAGAGGTACGAATCGGTGGTTCACCTGTGGAGTGGAAGGACATATGGTAGCATACTGTCCTACCAGGAGCCAGACACCTTCCCAACAACTCGTCTAGTACCAAGGTGCCCTAGCGAAACTACACTATATGCAAGCTGAGACGGAAGGTACCCCGCTACTGGAGGCCCAACCGATTATGACGAATGCCAAGGTTTTCTCGGTTACCAAGGAAGACGCTGCGGAAGCTTCTACGGTTGTCACAGGTCAGATACTTATTTTCAGTCGGTATGCTACTGCATTATTTGATACTGGGGCAACGCACTCGTTCATTTCTGTGCCATATACCAAGAAGATAGATAGGCTTCCGCAAGAGTTGGACGGCATGTTCTTAACGACCCTACCTTTAGGAGAGATAATGTCATCCACTCATGTGCTACGTGCGGTGCCGGTCGGAATTGCAGGAAGGGAACTTTACTGCGATCTGATAGTACTAGACATGCAAGATTATGATGTTATAATGGGAATGGATTTCCTGGGTAAATACGGTGCTTCTATTGAGTGCCGTAAGCGAAAGGTGGTCTTTCGACCTGAGGCAAGTTCTAAGTTTGAATTCGTCGGAGAGCCAAAGAAAAGAACCGGTAAATATTTATCAACTCTCCAAGCTCAAAAGATGCTGGACAAAGGATGTACTAGATTTCTAGCATATGTGGTTGATGCCAGTCAAGAGAAGAACCAGAAGCTGGAAGATGTTCGGGTGGTATGCGATTACCCAGAGGTTTTCCCAAATGAATTACCCGGATTAGCTCCTGATAGAGAGGTGGAATTTGAGATCGAATTGGTCCCTGGTACCAACCCGATCTCCAAGGCACCTTACCGTATGGCGCCGGTTGAATTAAAGGAGCTTCAAGAACAGCTACAGGAGTTGCTAGAGAAGGGATTTATTCGTCCTAGTCATTTCCCCTGCGGAGCTCCGGTGCTGTTTGTGAAGAAGAAGGACGGATCTATGCGAATGTGCATGGATTACCGAGCGCTGAATAACGTAACGATCAAGAACAGGTATCCTCTTTCGAGGACAGATGACCTGTTTGACCAATTAAAGGGAGCCACTGTTTTCTCAAAGATTGATTTGAGGTCTGGTTATCATCAAGTTAGAGTAAAACAAGAGGATATTTCAAAGACGGCTTTCCTAACAAGGTACGGGCACTTTGAGTTTGTGGTTATGCCCTTCGACGTGACGAATGCTCCCGCTATGTTCATGGACCTTATGAATCGGGTATTCTCGTCGTTCCTCGACAAATTTGTGATCGTCTTCATCGACGATATCCTTATTTATTCGAGGACCCCCGAAGAGCACGCTGAGCACATGAGGATAGTACTGGAGGTTCTTCGGGAAAAGCAACTGTACGTAAAATTTTCCAAATGTGAGTTCTGGCTCGACCAGGTGGGCTTTTTGGGCCATATTATTTCCAAAGATGGGATTATGGTAGATCCAATAAAGATTGAAGCTGTGAATAACTGGAGCCGGCCGAAGAACGCCAGCGAAATCAGAAGTTTTCTTGGGCTGGCAGGCTATTATAGAAAATTCGTGGAGGACTTCTCGAGGATTGCAGCCCCTTTAACGGCTCTCACCCGGAAGGATAAGAAGTATGAATGGACGGAAAACTGTGAAAGGAGTTTCTTGGAATTGAAAAGGAGACTTATAAGTGCTCCAATCCTTACCCTTCCATAATGTAATCAGAGCTTCGACATGTATAGTGATGCCTCCAAACTAGGACTTGGGGCTGTACTTATGCAGAATGGCAAGGTTATTGCCTACGCCTCAAGACAACTCAAGGAATATGAACAGAATTACCCCACTCATGATGTAACGCCCGCTTTTTTTTTTTTCATAAGCGGCGTTACGTTAACATGCTTAGGGCATGTAGACATCATAAGGCAGCGGAATAACTTTAACTTATACATGCCCTGTTACCATTCTTAACTTAATGACATAGGAACCTTAGCATATTAACTTTGAACTTAAGCATCATATCATGTCATACGTAACGTCATATCATAAGGTTCCATAGGTCATTATTCAGACATATAAGTAACCAAGGTGAAGTTCTAACATAAACAGTAAACATAGAGTTTCCTGGGCCAAGTCACTACTGCACACATGCGTTCTTGCCCTCCTGCTGCTTCCATCATTGTCCCCTTGAATGATCTGCGGTATAAGGAAATAAGACTATAAGCACACAGGCTTAGTAAGACTCTTTCCTACTCACAAAACCATTCATCATTCATCATCTCATAATGAGCACATGAAAACATTAACATACTTGGTGCTCTACTTAGGACATAACATCTTAAATCATTTATCGTATACATAGCATGGCATGAACATAAACATAGTAGCATTATAAGCATGGCATAATACTTGGCATGAACATAAACATAGTAGCATTCTAAGCATGGCATAATACTTGGCATGAACAAAAACATAGTAACATTCTAAGCATGGCATAATACTTGGCACGAACATAAACATAATGAACATTCTTCCTATCATAACATATGAGCATCTTCTTAACATTATCATGGCATAGATCATTTGTTCTCATGCATATTTCTTAACATGAAGCGTAAGCATAAAATCTTATCATCATAGCATAATGCATAACATGAATGGAGGCATGAGTGGAATGCATATACATATATGGATGCTTAGTTTAAAATCATACTTTTCATGAACATACTTTTCATAAACATACTTTTTCATAATGAATGCATGGGTAATGAATTTATATCATAAGGATGCTTAATCTTTAAAAACATACTTTTCATTTCTTAAACATAATCATTATAACATCATTTGGGGTCCCCGGCTTGTACCACATACATACATCATAGCACGCATCCCTAGCAAGTCCGAGGTCGCGAGCCCCAACCTACTAGGGTAAGGACAGCATAGTCGGTAGTCCCCGAACCGAGGCGTTCTTAAGGTGCCCATCCCTGTTGCACATAGTGCCAGAACCGTGGACAGCTTCGGTAGTCCAAAACCGGGGCGTTCTTAAGGTGCCCATCCCTTGGACCCATACTTCGGTCCGGTACAAGCCCATACATAAAGTAAAAAAATACTTTTCATACTTCATCATTCATAAGACATTCATGGCATCTTTAACATAGCATAACTTGTTACGGCCCGGCCCGTCTACCGGCCCATTTACCGGTCCTCACGACCGTCGTACCGTCGACCATCGACCGTGCCGTTTAGCATATTTATGCCTATTCCTTAAAGACATAAGCATCATCTTTCATTCATCATACTTGTCATTCATCATTTTCATTCTTAGACATGGCATATGTACACATCATTCATAGAGCATGACATACATTCATATTATCCTAAAACATGGCATATCATTCATAAACATGGCATATCATTCATAAACATTGCTTATCATTCGTAAACATGGCATATCATTCATAAACATGGCATATCATTCGTAAACATGGCATATCATTCATAACATGGCATATCATTCATAAACATGGCATATCATGCATAAACATGGCATATCATTCATAAACATGGCATATCATTCATAACATGGCATATCATTCATAAACCTGGCATATCATGCATAAACATGGCATATCATTCATAAACATGGCATATCATTCATAAAACACAAATCACATCTTACCATAGGGTCATTGGGACCCTTACTTGAAATAAATCTTAACTTTTACCCTATTAACCCTTCTTGGCCGAAACTTGTGGAGTCCCAAGGCCATGTGAAAATTCACATAATCACCATCCATCATCCTTATATCATGGCAACACATAAACATATGCTTGAAGTTAAAGACTCAACCCTAACCCTTGGGTCCTTGGGGTTGGCCGAACCATATGGGGCCTCTAGGGTACTCCAAAAATTCCCAAAAATTATACTTAACCTCTACCCTTAAACATTAAATAACATTAAATAACATTATCATGATTTTTAGAATAATTATAGACCTTTAAAACATGGTGGCCGAAACCCTTAAACTCAGGGTTCTTAGTTTTTTGTTTCTTTCATGTTGGCCGAAACCCTAGGGTGTCCTAGGGTACTCCAAAAATTCCCAAAAATTATACTTAACTTCTAAACATCATAAGGGAACATTAAATAACATTATCATGATTTTTAGCATAATTATAGACCTTTAAAACATGGTGGCCGAAACCCTTAAACTCAGGGTTCTTAGTTTTTTGTTTCTTTCATGTTGGCCGAAACCCTAGGGTGTCCTAGGGTACTCCAAAAATTCCCAAAAATTATAATTAACCTATACACATCATAAGGGAACATTAAATAACATTATCATGATTTTTATCATAATTATAGACCTTTAAAACATGGTGGCCGAAACCCTTAAGCATGAGGGTCTTGGTTTTCATTCCTTTCAACATCCAATTCAAAAACCAACCACTATATCATACTAAAAATCATAAAAATCATAGGGAACTATTATACCACAGGTGAGGGAGTCTTACCTTGGGGTTTCTAAATTTTTAGACCTTGGATGGAGAGAAGGAAGAAGACTTGATGTCTCTTGACCACACCTAGTCCTTGGATCCTTGTAAGAACTTTAGATCTTGGGAGATGGAGCCTTGGTGGAAACTTTTCCAAGGGGAACTCTTCCTTAGAATTTCAGCTAGAATGAGGAGGGAGGAGGGGAGCAAATGCACTTGATGGTGAAGAGAAGTAACCCCCCAAACCCCCTCTTTATAGCTCCTTTAAAGAGGCAAATGAAGAGTCTCTCCATGACCCTTCATCTCCTTCTACTTCTTAACCAACCTCCACTTCATTTACTCATAAGTATTCCTTGCTAGGTGAGTTGGTTAAAGCATTCATGGTTGTACAAGAGGTCCAAGGTTCAATCCTTGGCCCATGCACCTTTATTTTTATTTTATTTTTCATTTTATTTAAACCTTTTCCTCTAATTTTCGAAAGTTCCCTTTTATTTCGAAAATTCTCCAAAAATCACCCATAATTATGCTAATATTCCTAAATAAAATTCTTTTATATTTATATTAATTTTACCTAATTTATATTAATTTTACCTAATTAATACCCATTTTTGGAGCCCATTTAAAGCTCATTAGTACCTAATTTCTCCATTAAAATATAAAAATTAGGCTAAGACTTACCCATAATCATGCTAATATGCCTAATTAAATCCTATTTATATTTATACTAATTATTACCGAAATCCACCTATAATCATGGTACTAAAAAGTCCACATAAAGCCCATTAGTACTTAGTTTTCTCAATTTAAATGAGAAAACATGGATTTTCTAGGCCAAAGTTCTCCTTAATATTTCTAGGTCCCTTGGAAAATTATTTAAACATGCTTAATATTTTAAGAAAATATTAAGAGAATTTTCCGGGTCGTTACACATGATCTGGAACTGGCCGCGGTGGTCTTCGCTCTTAAAATATGGAGGCATTATTTATATGGATCGCAGTGTAAGATTTACACAGACCACCAGAGTCTGCGATATTTCTTCACTCAGAAAGACCTGAATATGAGACAACGCCGATGGCTTGAGTTGGTGAAGGACTATGACTGCGAGATCTTCTACCATCCAGGGAAGTCAAACAAAGTGGCAGATGCACTCAGCCGGAAGTCAAGTGCCACCTTGATGTCCATGGCCATATTACCCCGACCACTCAAAGAAGAAATTATGAATTTTGGGGTCGAGGTCATCTCCGGACGACTTTCCACCATGACAATATCACCCCTGCTATTTGAGGACATAGTGGAAAAACAAGATAGTGATCTGAGTCTTCAGAAAATAAAACAGGAGATCCTAGAAGGAAAGGGCGATGGTTTTCATATCGCCAAAGGGGGAGTACTCTACCTTAGGGATCGTCTATGTATCCCTAATGATCCGGAGCTTCGAAAGGAGATACTGGCAGAAGCTCACGGAACCCCTTATTCGATGCATCCAGGATCCACCAAGATATATCAGGACCTGAAAGAGAAGTTTTGGTGGTCCGGTATGAAGAGGATGTGGCTCAGCATGTTAGTACTTGCATGACTTGCCAGCAACTGAAAGCAGAACACCAGCGACCCGGAGGAGTTCTACAGCCACTCGCGATTCCGGAGTGGAAATGGGAAGACATCTCTATGGACTTTATTTCAGGGCTTCCCAGGACTACAAATGGATATGATGCGATTTGGTTAATTGTGGACAGGCTGACAAAGTCTGCTCACTTCCTGGCAATCAAGATGACTGATTCAATGGAACAACTGGCTCAATTATATGTTAAGGAGATAATCAGGCTTCATGGAGTTCCCAAGACCATCATCTCAGATAGGGATGGTCGCTTTACTTCGCATTTTTGGGAGTGTGTTCAGAAGTCTCTCGGCACTAAACTACAATTTAGTACTGCCTTTCATCCTCAGACTGATGGGCAAACTGAAAGGGTGAATCAGGTACTATAAGATGTGCGCTACAATAGAACATATCCTTTAAATAAACAAAACAACATTTGTCCTTTATTATGAATGAAAAACCTTTGTTATCTAAACATGAAACTGAAATGATATTCTTTGTTAGTACAGGTACATAATAACAGTTATTCAATTCCAGTACAAGCCCAGAGGGTAGAGATAGAAAGTAAGTCCCTATAGCAACAGCAGCAACCCTTGCTCCATTGCCTACTCGTAGGTCCACCTTGCCCTTGGCCAATGCCCTGCTATTTCTCAGCGCCTGCACATTACTACAAATGTGAGAAGCACACCCAGTATCTAATACCCATGATGTAGAAATAGAAAGGTTGACTTCTATAACATTTATACCTGAAGTAGAAGTCTCACTTCTCTTCTTCTTCAGATCTTCCAGGTATATCTTGCAGTTCCGCTTCCAATGCCCAGTCTTGCCGCAGTGGAAGCAGGTAGCATCCTTAGCAACCCCACCTTTAGGTTTGAGTGTTGAAGAGCTGGCTTTGCCCTTGGTTTGGGTCTTACCCTTACCTTTGGGCTTCCACTTGCCCTTACCCTTGCCCTTTTGTACCATTAGGACGGTACTGGACTTGGCAGTGGTGAGATTAGGCTCAGCAGTTCTTAACATGTTGAGTATCTCGGGCAGTGGTTTGTCTAATTCGTTCATGTTGTAGTTCATGACGAATTGACGGTAACTCACCGGCAACGATTGCAGGATCAGATCGGTAGCCAGCTCTTGGCCCAAAGGGAACCCCAACCTCTCGAGGTTCTCGACGTACCCAATCATTTGGAGTGCGTGAGTTCCTACAGGGGTTCCCTCTTTCATCTTGCATGAGAAGAGGGCCTGAGTCACTTCAAACCTCTCATGCCTTGCCTGCCCTTGATATAGTTGCTTGAGATGGCCAATCATATCAAAAGCATTCATTTTCTCGTGTTGCTTCTGAAGCTCAGGAGACATACAGCATAGCATTAGGCATGACATGTCTAACGCGTCATCTAGATGCTTCTGATGAGCATCTCTAACACTACGAGTGGCAGAGGCTGGTGGTGCATCAGGAACTGCTTGCTCCAGAACGTACAGCTTACGTTCCTGCGTGAGGACTATCCTCAGATTCCTGTACCAGTCCAGGAAATTAGCTCCTAGGAGCTTGTCCTTCTCAAGAACAGATCGTAGAGAGAGAGTGTTCGTGTTTGACATGGTAATCTACAACATAAAATGCAGAAAATAAATATCCACCATTGTATCATATTTTATTTATCATTTAACTAGGCCTTTAATTAAATGATGCTCCCACTGAATTATAGGCTTTGGTAGAATCGAGTCATAGATGTGGTAAAACCACACTACTAGATCCACACCAACTAACTATAATTCTCGTAGGTCAAGATCCACATCATACTACGCCTTGAGTTAGCTTTGGCTAAATCGCCCAAGACTTAGTATGATCGGTAGGTACTAATTACCAATTACATCTCTATGCAACTCTTGTTTATAGGATCAAGAATTAACATTTATGAATAATCTTGAGTTAGCTTTGGCTAAATCGCCCAAGACTATTGATAAATGCGATCTTGTCCTACCTTTCCAACTATTGGAGTATGCCTATAGTTAGGCTCGATCCAATTGAGCTAACTAGTTACTCAATCTAATTGAGCTCAATCTAACCCAAGCGTGATAGGCGGGACCAAGGTTGTCCCTCCGCATCCCACCAAGATTAAATGCATTGCTCTGCTTTGGCAGATTCAACAATCGCATATGATCGTGGTAGTGATGGGTATCAAGGCTCGTTAGGCATATACGAGTTGATTTCGATTTAGATCTAATCTAATCGATGATGTGCATCGTATTTAGGCATTTATTAAATCTAATTTAACCTAAATGTGTATTAGGTGCACATCAAGATGTGGTTCCCACATTACATGTGCATCACATACACTCATGTATATTCTATTCTATACTAACATGCATCACATACATATAAGCAAAAAATAAAATATACAAGAAAATTAAAGTGTGATTAGTCATGGCCCTACTAAGATCTTCTCAAGCCAATGAGAAGATCCTTTGGTCAACCTAGGGTCTAGGCAGCAGCTTCTCCAAGCTCCTCCTTCCAGAACCCCATGTGTTGTCGGCTTGCTTCCCACGAGTCCGTCTTCTCCAGAATTTCCTTCATCTTTGGTTTTGTACATTACAAAATTTATACTCGAGTTACATTCGAGTCTTAAACTAATTTTAAGAGAAATAATAAATAAAAGGCTGACACGCAGGTCGCAATCACAATACAACACACACAACACAAATAACGGCACGCAGGCCGTAATATGAATTACACACATATTTTAATCTAATTAAAATAGGGTCTTGGGCCATGACCATCACACTACTGTACATAATTCAAAATTATGTATTTTACAGAAATTTATCTAATTTTTCTATGTATTTTACGAATTTTATGAGTCACAACTCCACGGTGGTCCCGTTAAGCGGGTTTCGGGCACAATCACGTGACAAGGCCCCTTGCGGGGTTAGGGGCGGCGCCCCTACTCACGAAATTAATTTTGTGAGTGTCGTATCGTGATCTAACAGTGCCTAACCCGCTGTCCCAAAATCTATTTGGGCGAAACTTGCCGTTTCGGAGAAGTTTTTCTCGGTGGTCGAAGTGTACAAGTGCTTCGCACTCGTTGCTTCGCCTCTACGAGAAAAATACTCATAAAATCCTAAAAATTAGAAAATTTACAGAATCATAAACTACTCTAAATTTTGTATCCCATACAAAAAAAATAAATACGTGCTTCGCACGTGGCTCTGATACCACTGTTGGGTTTTTCGGGCCGCGAAAACCGCCTTTTCGCGTCGCGGAAACCCCGAGAACCCAAAGCCATGGATCTCGTGCGAAGAAAAATTCCGAAACAAAAATTCACGTATTTATTTCATACTCAAAACTCGATCTACTCCTAGATCTAAAGAGGGATAAACCATTTTACCTTTGGTGCGTGCCCCGCTTAATCCCGCTCGCTCCTTTTGGATGTCGGATCTCTAGGACGTCAAGTGCCGTCCCTCTAGAAGTATCCACGCGAACAAAGTGGATGGAGGAAACCCTTTAGGTGTGCTAGCACCTTTCAAGGGTTCGGCCAAGAGGAGAAGAAGAAGAAGAGCTCCAACACTTGGAGGAGGAAGAAGAGAAGACACACCTAAGAAAAATGGAACAAAACCTTGTTTTGTTCTCCCATTGTGGCCGGCCACATAATGGCCATTAATGGCCATTAAGTGGCCGGCCATAATGGCCATTAATGGCCATTAAGTGGCCTGCCATAACCCCCTTTCAATTTGAATTCAAATTCAAATGGGGGTTACAACCTTTGGAGATGATGTGGAGCATCATCATTGGTCAAATACCAAGCCAAGTCATCACTTGGTCAAGTCAAGGTGAGGTGGCCTTTTGGTCAAGTCAAACTTGCCTTTTATGGACTTTCCATATTTAGTCAAGTCAAACTTGACTCCATTTCTTCTCCCATGTCAAGTCTAACTTGAAGTGGAACCAAGTCAAGTCAAACTTGATTTGGATTTGGGTCAAGTCAAACTTGCCTTTTATGGACTTTCCATATTTAGTCAAGTCAAACTTGACTCCATTTCTTCTCCCATGTCAAGTCTAACTTGAAGTGGAACCAAGTCAAGTCAAACTTGATTTGGATTTGGGTCAAGTCAAACTTGCCTTTTATGGACTTTCCATATTTAGCCAAGTCGAACTTGACTTCATTTTTTCTCCATCTATTTGTTCTTTGCGTGTGACCCTATAGGTTCTTGTAACGTTGGCAATGCTTCTAACCTCTTAGAAACATAAGCAATGAGCGGTATCTAGCAACACATCATTGCTACCCAAGTTACAAGAATGTTGAGATCCAACATCACCAATGTGACTACTAATTATGACTTTCATAATATGTGACAATGTCCTTCTATCGTCGATATCTAGATTGATCTTCTATGAAGCATAGACCGTGTCATCCTCCAATCAATCTATGTGTCTTAAACTCCAAGTAGACTCACTATAATCAAATAAGCTCAATATCTCATATTGCCTTATTTAGGCATGGCCATGCACTTAGTGATCTCACTCTATCAAGACTATGATATCTCTCCCGTCATATAGGAGGGATAGATCCCATCTACATCGCTCACATCCCTCCGCATAATTTGTTACATACCCAGTAATTGCCTTTATAGTCCACCCAGTTACGGGTGACGTTTGACGAAACCAAAGTACATAACTCCTTATGTAGGGAACTATGGTGACTTCAGGTCTAAGGACTATAGTCATACTAATAGTCACATGAGAAAGTATATGACACTCATATAACGATCCATGATACTTTCTCATGGCGGGTCATTCAGTATACATTCTCTAATGTATACCCATGTGTCAACTTGATATCTCATATCCATGACTTGTGAGATCAAGTCATCATGTTGACCTACATGCTAGTCTCTATGCATTAACATTGTCCTTGAATGTTAATACTTGACTAGGAATAATTAAGAGTAGTGTTCTCTATATCATCTCACTATCGATTCAACTAATCGATTGATATAGACAAGAACCTTCTACTCAAGGACGTTATTATACTAAGTTATTTGGCACCAATACACATAAGTACAATAACCATAAGAAATGCCTTTATATATAAGAAATATATATACAAGAATATGATACAATGAGTCCAAAAAGTAATCATCATATGATTGGCTCTAGGGCTCTCACTAACATGAAGAGGTATGCCATGTATTATGAATGATGAAGCATGTAAAGTATTTTACTTTATGAATGGGCTTGTACCGGACCGAAGTATGGGTCCAAGGGATGGGCACCTTAAGAACGCCCCAGTTTTGGACTACCGACTATGCTGTCCACGGTTCTGGCACTACCGAAGCTGTGCAACAGGGATGGGCACCTTAAGAACCCCCCATCTGGGACTACCGACTATGTTGTCCTTACCCTAGTAGGTCGGGGCTCGCTACCTCGTATCTACTTAGGGATGCGCGCTTATGATGTATGTATGTGGTACAAGTCGGGGACCCCCAATGATGATATGATGATGTTTAAGTATTTAAAAGTATGTTTTAAAAAGTTAAGCATCCTATGTATATGCATTAGACTCATGCATTCATGTATTGCATTATGCCATGCTATTCATGTCTTATACTTATGTCCATGTCAAGAAATAAGCATGATAGTAAACGATTTATGCTCATGATTATGTTAAGAAGATGCCCTATGATATGATGGAAAGTAGGCTTATGTTTATGCCATACAGGTCAGTTCATGCTTTATGTTTATGTTTATGTCATGTATAACGCATGTAAAGAATGTTTCTTTATGTTTATGTTTATGTCATGTATCATGCATATTAAGAATGTTTCTTTATGTTTATGTTTATGTCATGTATCATGCATGTTAAAATGCTTCTTTATGTTTATGTTTATGCCATGTATCATGCATATTAAGAATGTTTCTTTATGTTTATGTCATGTATCATGCATGTTAAGAATGCTCCTTTATATTTATGTTTATGTCATGTATCATGCATGTTGAGAATGCTTCTTTATGTTTATGCTTATGCCATGTTCCATGCATGTTAAGAATGTTTCCTTATGTTTAAGTCTATGTCATGTACTAGGCTATGCTAAATTGAATTATGTTCAAGTTATGTTTATGTTTCATGTGTTTATGATTAAGTGATGAATGGTTTTAGTGAGTAGGAAAGAGTCTTACTAAGCCTGTGTGCTTATAGTCTTATTTCCTTATATCGCAGATCACGCAAGGGGACTGTATGGAAGCAGCAGGAGGGCAAGAATGCATGTGTGTGGTAGTGACGTGGCCAAGAAAACAATATGTTTACTCGTTTTATACTAGAACTCTATCTTTACTACTTATGTGTTTGAATGGTGACTTATGAAACTCTATGACATGATGTTAAGTATGATATAATGCTAAGTACAAAGTTAATATGACAAGTTCCCATGTCATTATGTTAAGAATGGTAGTAGGGCATGTATGTGTAAGTCTTAAAGTTATTCCGCTGCCTTATGATGTCTACATGCCCAAGTATGTTAACGTAACGCCGCTTTATGAAAAAAAAAAGCGGGCGTTACAGGTTGGTATCAGAGCATTAAGTTTATTCATTGTAACGACCCGAAAAATTTTCTTAATATTTCTTTAAAATATTAAGCATGTCTAAATAATTTTCCGAGGGACCTAGAAGTATTGACACGAATTTTAGCCTAGAAATCCATGCCTTTTCCAATTAAATTGAGGAAATGGGCACTAATGGGCCTTATATGGGCATTCTAGTACCATGATTATTGGTGAATTTTAGGTAAAATTTATAGAAATATAATGAGATTTTAATGGGAAATATTAACATAATTATGGGGGGATTTTTAGGGGATTTTCAAATATTAAGAAAAATAAAATAAAAATAAAATGGAAAATAATGTGCATAGACCAAGGATTGAACCTTGGACCTCTTGTACAACCATGTATGCTTTAACCAATTCACCTAGCAAGGGAGTGCTAGGAGGAAATGAAGTGGATATTGGTTAAGGCTTAGAAGAAGATGAAGGGTCATGAAGAGACTCTTCATTTACCTCCTTAATGGGTTATAAAGAGGAGGGTTTGGGAGTTACCTTCTTCCTTCCATCAATTGCATTTTCTCTCCTCCTCCTTCCTCATTCTAGCCGAACACCATAAGGGAGGTTTTCCCTTGGAAAAGCTCCACAAGAAGGTCTCATCACCAAGATCTAAAGGTTTTCTAAGGCTACAAGGGCAAGGGGGTTCAAGTGTCCAAGAGATTTGCAATTTCCTTCTCTTTTAAGGTCTAAAAATCAAGATCAACCAAGGTAAGACTCCCTCACCTGTGGTATAATAGTTCCTTTTGGATTTTAGCATAATATGAAGTTGTTTGAGATTTTATGTTGGAAAAAAAGAAAAGAAGGCATGAACCCCACATAGGTTTCGGCCACTAGGGTTTTTAGTCCATGATGATGCTAAAAATCTCTATTATGTTTTCTAATGTGTCCTCATGATGTTTAGAGATTAAATATAATTTTTGAGAATTTTTGGGGTACCCTAGGATCCCCTAGGGTTTCGGCCATCTCATGAATCCATGGGTAGGGATGAATCTAAACCCTCAAGCATGTGTTTTGTGTATTATCATGATATAAGGGAGATTGAGGGGGACTTATGTGAACTTTTACAAGGCTTTGTGACCCCCAAAAGTTTGGGCCAAGTTGGATCTAGGGCAAAAAGTTAGGGATTCCCTCAAGCAAGGGGGTCCCAATGGCTCTATGGTAGAGTATGTTTGGTGTTAATGTTTGATTGGGGTTTTCATGGAATTTTCCATGCACCCATGGCCTTGTAGGGTTTCGGCCAGCACAAGGAAAGAGGGCTAAAGGTTAGGGACAACCCTAATTATGAGCCCTAATGGCCTCCCATGGTCTTATAAGTAAAGTATGGTTGGTTCTTTACCTTATGCTATTTGACATGTTAATTGAATGATGGAACCCATCCCTATAGGTTTCGGCCAAGCAAAGGAATGTAGGGTTTGGATGGGGTTAGGGTTTGAAGAATGATGATTTATGCTTTACCATGAAGTATATATATGTATGTATCAAGGTTCAAGCATGTGGTAGAACTTAAGCTACCTATAACCCTAACCTTAAGCACCATATTTTATGTTTGTATGTTTATGATTGGATGTCATTCTTAATAGGGTTTAATTATGAATGTCTTATGTCCTATGCCATGTACTTGAATGGTAGGTAGTATGTTTATGGAAGTCCTACCTATGCATGCTTGAGATAGATCCCATGCTTATGTACGAAATGCAATGTTTACCTTATGCATCATGATCATGCAAGTTCTATGGATTAGGATAAATGTCTATGCAAGTGTGTCATGTTCAATGAATGTAATGCAATGCTTACCTTATATGCCATGATTATGCAAACACTAGGAATAAGAATGATGGTTACGTAAGTAGGCTATGTTCTATGAATAAAGATGCATGTTATGATTATAATAATGATGCATGTTATGTTTATGAATGAAAGTGCATGCTATGTTTTATGAATAAAGATGCATGTCATGTTATGAATGACGACACGGTTGATGGTTGACGGTACGACGGTCGTGAGACCGGTTAATGGGCCGGTAGACGGGCCGGGTCGTTACACATGCTATGTTTATGAATGAAGATGCATGCCATGTTATGAATGAAGATGCATGTCATGTTTTATGAATGAAGAGGTATGCCATGTCTTATGAATGATGAAGCATGTAAAGTATTTTACTTTATAAATGGGTTTGTACCGGACCGAAGTGTGGGTCCAAGGGATGGGCACCTTAAGAACGCCCCGGTTCTGGACTACCGACTATACTGTCCACGGTTCTGGCACTACCGAAGCTGTGCAACAGGGATGGGCACCTTAAGAACGCCCCGATTCTGGGACTACCGACTATGCTGTCCATACCATAGTAGGTCGGGGCTCACTACCTCGTATCTACTTAGGGATGCGCGTTTATGATGTATGTATGTGGTACAAGCCGGGGACCCCCAATGATGATATGATGATGTTTAAGTATTTAAAAGTATGTTTTAAAAAGTTAAGCATCCTATGTATATGCATTAGACTCATGCATTCATGTATTGCATTATGTCATGCTATTCATGTCTTATGCTTATGTCTATGTCAAGAAATAAGCATGATAGTAAACGATTTATGCTCATGATTATGTTAAGAAGATGTCCTATGATATGATGGAAAGTAGGCTTATGTTTATGCCATACAGGTTAGTTCATGTTTTATGTTTATGTTTATACCATGTATAATGCATGTTAAGAATGCTTCTTTATATTTATGTTTATGCCATGTATCATGCATATTAAGAATGTTTCTTTATGTTTATGTTTATGCCATGTATCATGCATGTTAAGAATGCTTCTTTATGTTTATGTTTATGACATGTATCATCCATATTAAGAATGTTTCTTTATGTTTATGTTTATGCCATGTATCATGCATGTTTAGAATCCTTCTTTATGTTTATGTTTATGCCATGTATCATGCATATTAAGAATGTTTCTTTATGTTTATGTTTATGTCATGTATCATGCATGTTAAGAATGCATCTTTATGTTTATGTTTATGACATGTATCATGCATGTTGAGAATGCCTCTTTATGTTTATGCTTATGCCATGTTGCATGCATGTTAAGAGTGTTTCCTTATGTTTAAGTCTATGTCATGTACTAGGCTATGCTAAATTGAATTATGTTCAAGTTATGTTTATGTTTCATGTGTTTATGATTAAGTGATGAATGATTTTAGTGAGTAGGAAAGAGTCTTACTAAGCCTTGTGCTTATAGTCTTATTTCCTAATACCGCAGATCACGCAAGGGGACTGTAAGGAAGCAGTAGGAGGGCAAGAATGCATGTGTGTGGTAGTGACGTGGCCAAGAAAACAATATGTTTACTCGTTTTATGCTAGAACTCTATCTTTACTACTTATGTGTTTGTATGGTGACTTACGAAACTCTATGACATGATGTTAAGTATGATATGATGCTAAGTACAAAGTCAATATGCCAAGTTCCCATGTCATTATGTTAAGAATGGTAGTAGGGCATGTATGTGTAAGTCTTAAAGTTATTCCGCTGCCTTATGATGTCTACATGCCCAAGTATGTTAACGTAACGCCGCTTTATGAAAAAAAAAATGTGGGCGTTACATAGTAGGCTTCGATTATTGAAATCCAATTATGGGTTTTTGGGAATGCATTCAATGCGTACCTTTATGCATCCCGATTGCTTACCGATTCTCCGAGATTGTTGAGTTCTATCATCAGCTCCTTAAACTTAGTGTTAAGTTGTGCTACTGACTCTTCTTATTCCAGTCGAAGGTTGCTGAGTTGATTCTGAAGAAGATTTCTTTTTTCCTAATTTGGGTTCGGAGGAACCTTAATGAAGTTCAAGGAACTTTTCCCAAAGATTCGTCGCCGATTTGTAGTTCCTGATTCGGTTGACTTCTTGTGTAGGGAGTACGGTCAGCAGATGGTATTCTGCTTTCTTGTTCACCACAAAGTCATCTTCTTCCGTCTTAGTCAAGTGGCTTTCGTCTTTGGATTTGTTGTCGGCATCCTTGGGAGCTACAAAAACATTTTTCATTAATAAAAGCAAATTGAAATCAGTTTGGAAAAAAACCTGCATCTTACGCTTCCAACTCGTGAACTCCCCCTCAAACTTTGGCGAGTAGATAACAGGTATGTGATGGGTATGGCTTGGTGGGTTTCCTAAGCGGATATCTGGTCGATCCGAGAGACCTCTCTATGCCTACAGATTAAATATTTTAATCTGAATAGAGAGTCGTTTCTCATCGACCGTCTCGTGCCGTATCAAACGATTCAAATTGCAACTTAGCCAATTACCAAAATTGGTCTTGCAATTTGCTCGACCGTTCGACCGCGGAAAAGGCGACGAGTTGATCGCCGGCTTTTGTGTTTATGGTCGGGGTCCAGTTAAATAATTATTGACTATGATTCGCAATCAAAATAATTAAATAACAAACATGAAATGACGAGACAATTGAATACGGTACAAATAAGAATGAAAGGAGCCAAGGAAGAATATACCTTCCGTTACCTTACGATCTTCTACCGTATGACCCTCCCCTCTTAGACGTCGTGTGGGCGACGATCTACCAAGACCTGTGGCCACCAAGTTAATCCCTTCTCCTTGCGCCAACCAATCCCTAACCAAAGGGATGTCGTCGGCCGCTCCTAGGAGATAATCCAAACACAATCCCTAGGCAGATTTTTCTTCCTTTGAGAAAAATTGCATAAGCAACATTTCTCCCTTGAGAAAAATCGCTGCTCCGTCTCTTCTGCCGTCGGCAGCGCCTGAGCTGTGAGTTGAGCAGAACGCAACTTTGCTTCAAGTTCGAAGACTCCAAGTTGCGCACATAAACAACTTCTCCACAGTCGTGAGTCTTCTCCTCTCCTCTACCTATTTTCTCCACTGCCAGCCGTCGGCGGTGCCTCTCCACGCCAAGCAATTAGAATTGCTCAAGAACAAGTTGCGTGTGCTACTTGTTCTCCACGCCTAGCAAATTTCTCACCGAATAATTGAGCCGTAAGCCATTTTTATATTACTCAAGACAAGTTGCACACAACTTGTTGTTAATTGCATGCAATTAAATAGCTGGGATTAATTTTAATTGCATGCAAACGGCAAGGAGTAATTTTCTCCAATTTACTCCACGTTGCAAACTGCATGCAAACGCGAAGAAGGAATTTTAATTGCATGCAATGCAATTAAATGGAGAAGAGCAAACGTTAATTGCATGCATTGCAGTTAATTGGAGAAACGCCTGATTAATTACATGCTTTGCAATTAATCGGAGAAGAGAACTATCTCTTCCGTTCGGCGCCTCAGAGTGAAACGAGGGAGAGAGAGAGGAGAGAAGAGTTGAGGTTAGGGTTTCTTGTGATCTATTGGATTAAACATCAACTTGGTTCCATGTCACCATAGGGTATTTATAGGGCTACGGTAGGGACCATGAGGAGGAGTTGGATCTTGGCCCGCTATTGGACCCGGTCCATTAATGAGGATCCATTTCACTAAAGGGCCCTCATTGACTTACCTCACCAACCCCCATATTTACATATGGGCTCCACTTATTACGAATCGTCCATCCCCCCATGTTTAAGATCTCGAATGCCCGTTAATAATTAAATTATTGACAATTTAAATTAATTAACCTCTGGGTCCTTGACTAGTTCCACTCAACCTTATTATCGTGCCGGATCAAATCCACCTGCAGGGTTTAGCACGATGAACCTTTTGAGCTCATCAAGGGGCATCATCATCCTGACTCACCAGGACACGGATTCCGTCAATAATCAACGGCACATCATATTATTAATATTATCTCCCAACTTACTGGGTCTATCGATCTAACAGAATAGATCTCGCCCATTGGTAAATCAAAGAAATAATAATTAATAATATATGCCCGATATTATTTCGGGATTAAGGGATCGTACTCCATAATAATATCTTGAGGTCCTATCCAATTATCGAGTCAGTACAAATTGGATAACCTCGAATTTTGGTCCTGCTCAATGTACTCAAAGCACACTAGTGTAATCCTATGGTCAAGACCAACCACACCTAATTACACTACAACCATTCCGATGGATTGTCCAATTCCATCTCGGTTGTGGGCCTCTATTTATACTAAGCAAGGAACTGATAACATGATCTTCCGTGTAACACCACACACCATGTTATCTACAATGCAAAGTAATTGGACTTCTACTAATATAAACAGGCACCTAGTGTGGTTGTGATTCTCTTTTCAAAATAAAGATATTCATATATATAAAAGAAGCATGTCTTTCAGTATACACATCTAACAATCTCCCACTTATATTTAAAGACTTTGCTGCCCTCAAAATGTCATACATCTGACTCCCTGATCCTCCACATGCCTAAAGCTCTCGCTATCAAGGCCTCAGTGAAAAGATCTCCAGGTTGTCTTTGATGTAATCTAGGCAACTACAGCTTTTCCTCTCCTGGGAGGTACTTGCGCTCTATGTGTTTACTCGCCTCATGGGCTCGTGATTCCTTCGGGTTTGCAACTGCACCATTTGTTTATCACAACAGAATGTGATAGCTTTGAGCAAATCAGGATCACATCGAAGTCCATCTTGAGGTTCCTGAACCATATTGTTTCCTTTTTGGCTGTCACAAAGACTGCCACATCCTTAGCTTCCATGGTGGAGTCCATCACGCAGTCGCTGCGCGACACTCCTCCAACTACGGTTCTATCTCCTAAAAGTAAAGACAAAACCCCGAGGAATAATTACGTTTGCCCCTATCCGACTGGAAGTCTGTATCCGTATAACCCATAGGGAATTGATCTGCCTGGTAAACCAGCTTATAATCCTTAGTCCTTCTCAGGCACCAATATAAGCTTTTACCGCAATCCAATTTCCTTGACCTGGGTTTCACTGATATCTGCTAATCATGCCCACGACAAAATAGATATCCGGTCTTGTTTTTAGCATACATGAGGCTTCCTTTAGTCGGTGCTATAGGAACCGCCATTACCTGCTCTATCTCCTTTGATAATCTAAACATATCTCCTTAGATAGAGTGGCTCCACAACTGAAAAATACAAAACATTTCTTGGAGGTTTCCATGCTAAAACAAGTTAAGACACTGTCACTATATGAAGCTTGGGATAAGCACAACATCCTTCTCTGGTGATCCCTTAGAACTTTGATCACCTATGTGTCTTGCTTCTCCTAAGTCCTTCATATAAACCGTTTGGATGACCATACCCTTACGTCTGATAATACTTTATCATTGTTGTCAACTAACAAAATATTATCTACGTATAGTACAAGAACTCCACTACGTTTCCGTCACAATTCTTACATACACAAATCTCATCCGTCCTTTGAACAAATCCATATAACTGGATTATCTCTTCAAAGCAGATGTTCCTCGTCATAGGTCCAGGGATCTTGATTCATGGTCGCCAGCACCGAGTCTGAATACTCTCCCAAGAACATGAATCCTTCTGGTTGACTAACAACCCTCCCACTACGACAAGGTATCACCTGTGTATCTTCTGTGACACGTGGTGCAGTGACTTGTGATATTTCCTCTTGTACAGTTGGTACTAAGGTCGGAACATCCTCTCTTAATTCTTCAAGAACTAGTCTACTCATGGGTTTATGGTTCATCACATAGTCTTCTTCTAAGAATCTGGTATTCGTCCCAACGATTACACTCTGATCCTTAGAACTATAGAACCACCTTTCGTTTCTCTAGGATAGCTTACGAACAAGCGCACGAGATTCCAATCTTATCAGTATCCCCTCCTAGCACATATGCTGAGCTATCCCATGTCCGAAGATGTCTTAGACTTGGCTTTCGCTCAGTCCACACTTCTATGGGAGCAGGAGGCACTGACCTAGATGGTATCAAGTATGTACGCTGCGTTTCCAGAGCATATACCCAGAACGAATCTGGCAACTCGGAGCAGCTCATCATTGTCCTATCCCCATAGGAGCCCTTTTCCTTCACTCTACTGCACCATTCTGTTGGGGTGTACCGGCTGCAGTCAATTGGGATTGAATCCCAGCCTCTAATAAGTAAGTCCTAAACATTCCCAAGAGGTACCCACCACTACGATCCGATCGTAGTGCCTTGATACTTTTACCTTGATGTTTCTCCACAACAGTCTTGAATACTTTGAACCAATCAAAGTTTTAGACTTGCGGCCATCAAGTGAACGTATCCATAACATTGAATATTTGTCTCACGAAGTATTCAAATGTAACGCCCGCCCTTAATCCCCTAGGGATTCGGCGGCGCTACTTTAATTTTCGTACATTACAACTACACGCATGCATTCATATTTTTCTATCTAATCTATGCATGGGCATATGTATCATTTAAGCATGCAAGGTTCATGTAGCGGAAGAATAATTATTTTTATTCATCTTCAAACATAGCATGTATATATAAAAAAAACATAACATGGGTTTAACATGACAAGTTCCAAAACTTGAAGCAACTAAGAACAAGATCCTTTTTATCCACCAGCACTATCACACACACACTTGCCCTTCTCCCACAGCCTCCATAGCTTAGCGTCCTTTATCTGTAGCATAAGGGGAAACACTAAACGATAAGCAATAGCTTAGTAAGACCCTGTCCTACTCACAAAACCGGATATCATGAAAAGGTAAGAGAATATATCACATTCAAGCATGGTAAGCATTTAAGCATGTTTAAACATCTAAGCATGTTAACTTCATAGGAAGGTTCTTTTTAAAACATATTAACATAATACTTGAACATAGCATAATCATTAGGGCCCGGCTTGTACTTCATGTTTTGCGCGCGCCCCTGAATAGGAACGAGGTAGCTAATCCCGAACCACTAGGGTTTACTAGGCCTTCTCAAAAGTCCTTCAGCCTAGTATCATAATCATTTGACTCGCTTTAAGAGTCTATAGTACAAGCCATTACAAAATAAAATAGTTATCATATTCTTCATTTTCATAAAGTATGCTCTTAGTCCCAACCTTCTAGGGAAGCATTCTTTAGGCCCTAAGTCTTCTTCGTCCATGCCCTATAGGGCTCATTTTTATACATATGTATACATTCATAATCTTGATAACTAGCATAGTATAAAGCATGCATTTCATGGGAGCAACCAAGGCTAGGGTCCAAGAGTTCTCTCTTGGCCGAAAGTTATAATTTGGCTAGCATGCATTCCAATCAACATATCAAGAATCACACAAGCATGTCATATCCTACACAAGATCATTATCATGCATGGTATTTATTAATCCAATCCCAAGTATAGGGCCCTTTGGCCGAAAGTTAAGGGTGGAGGTAGCTTAGGTTTTTGACCTCAAACATCCCATACAAGTATCATATATATATACATCATGTATCATACTAAGCATAGCATACATCATGGGGTAATCAACCTTCATAAACCTAATGTTCCATGCTTTGGCCGAATATCACATGCTAGGGAAAAATTAAGTTTTCCAATCAAACATTCCATTTAAACATCACTTGCCTATACATATCATTATCCCAAACATAAGCATATCTCATAGGGTAGTTTATCCTTTACAAACCCTAACTTTAGGGTGTTGGCCGAATGATGTAGGGTAGGGGGATTAGGGTTTTTGGAAATCAAACCTTCACACAAACATTTACACAAACACCTCACATACATATCATGCAACATTATTAAACATGGATTTCATCATAGGTTAATCATGCACCCTAAACCCTAATTCTTCTAGGGTTGGCCGAAAGTGTAGGGTAGGGGGATTTAGGGTTTTTGAAATCAAACATTCATACAACCATTTATACAAACACCTTATCTACACTATCATGTCATACACTAACATAAGATACATCATAGAGTAATTCAACCCTTGAATCCCTAATTTTTCCATGTCTTGGCCGAAACTTGTAGGGGGTGCAAACCCTATTTTTTTGTTATCACAACTTGAAGGAAATCAACATATAGGTATACCCTAAGTTCCAAGGGGTCTTCTCATGTATCAAAAAGTAACCAAGGCTTTCCCTTAAGGGGTGGCCGAAACTTACCTAGGGCAAATCCCTATTTTCGCAAACTACAAGAAGAAGGAAATCATACACAGCAATTATGCTACAGGTGAGGGGCACTTACTTCTTTCGCGAAATATCCATAAGGTATACCCTTAGTTCGGAGGGGATGTGCTTGTCCTTGCTCTTGAGGTCCTTGACTTCTTCTTGCCTTGCAAGAGATTCAAACCTTCAATGGGGTCTTGGGAGTGTCCCTTGGGATGAGACCCTTCCCTTGGATTTTCGGAAATCTCAAGGAGGAAGAGGAGTTTGAATTTCGAAAATTGAAGAGGGAGAAGGGAGTTTAGGATTTCAGCAACTTGGAGAGGGAGAGTGAGTGAGGGGTTTGCAACAATGATGGTTAGCACCTTAGCACTCCCTCTTATTTATACTAAGGGAAGAGACAAAGTGCCTCTTCTCCAAGTGTCCCTTCACCAAGGGGTTTCTCATCAAGAGCCTCTTCCTCTACCCTTTCACATTCCCTAACCCTTAACAAGAATTTCCCTTCCTTCCTCTCAGCAATCCCCTGCTGGGTGAATTGGTTACTTCGTTGCTTTTCAAGGCTTTGCTTACCAAGAGTTCCAAGGTTCGATCCTCGGCAAGAGCATATTTTTGCTCCTCTTTGGTTTTTCACTTTTGCAAAGCCTATTAGCCCAATTCACTCTCATATTCTCAAATCACATTTATGCAATTACATATTCCTAATCCTTTCTAATGAAATCACATAACATTAAATCATGAAATCACAAAAAGGTAATTTTATTCATTTATGAAATAAATGTAATACAATCTGATAATATATATCGACATTTTTGTGCCCTTTTTACAATCGGAAGCAAGCCCAAAATTTGGGGCGTTACATCAAAGCTACCGCTAGGCATAGGACCAGACAAATCAGAATGAACCAATTCTAACATATCTTTGGCTCTATACCCCTCATCCTTGAAAGGCCTCTTGGTCGTCTTACCTTCCGAGTAAGATTCAAAGTTAGAGAAGTCTCCCACCACCAATGAACCCGAGGGCCCATTGGCTATCTCCTTTGAATCCTACTAAGGTTAATAAGGTCAAGCCTTAGACGCCAAAGGTATGTTTGGTTCAACTCGAAAGGAACCTTTCTCCTACTTTGGTTAGACGATTAGTTATTAGTTACTATTTGCATCATGGAAGACTTTGGTTCTAATGTGTACCAATTGCCTATCAATGTACCTGAATAGATAATCTTTCTATTCCACTTTTCATAAAAAGCAATAGAATATCATTTATTTCAGAAACTGAACTAGAGTTCTTTCTAAATATTAGGTACATAAAAGCAATCTTAAAACCAAAACATTATCTTCTAAAGATAAATAAATAACTCCCACTGCAATAGTAGCCACCTCCGTAGCATTTCACATGTAGACGGTTTTTTTCTTTAGTTAGTCGTGGGGCTTCCTGGAACCCCTGCAAAGAATTGCAGGCATGCGTAATGACATCCGTATCTACCCACCAGGTATCGGTAGATAACTCCGCTAAGCATGTTACAACGACAAAAGAAAAAGATATACCTTTCTCTTGACAACGGGGACAGTTCGCCTTCTAATATCCAATTTGCTTACGCGTGAAGCATTTGCCTTTCGGCTTCTTCACGCTAGTCCGATGTCCCTGTGATGTAGCTGCCTTCTTGAACCCTCCTTGTTTCTTCTTCTTCCTGCCTTTCGGCATAGAAGAGGAAACCCTTTGAGTCACTAAGGCCTGCGAGTTCTGGCAAAAGAGCCCCTCTGCCAATTGGAGTTCTCCCAGGAGTTCCCCCAATGTATACTCATGCTTATTCATGTTATAGTTGAGCCGGAACTGCTCAAAACTCTTAGGCAGAGATTGGAATATTATATCGACCTGGGATTCCCCGTCGATAGATCCTCCAAGAACCTCAATCTCGTTGAGGTAGGCCATCATCTTTAGGACATGATCCCTCACGGGTGTCCCTTCAACCATAGTGGTCATCATCAGATTCTTCATCGCCAGCTGCCTAGCAGCACGACTCTGGTGCCCGAAAAGCTCCTGAAGGTTCAGCATCATATCACAAGCAGTGGGCATGGCCTGATGCTGATGTTGCAATACATTCGACATGGATGTCAGAATGTAACACAGCGCCATCTCATCTGCCTTAACCCATTTCTTGTAATGCTCCTTCTGCCCTTCACCAGAATTGTCGCTAGGCTTATCAGGACATTTTTTAGTGAGCACAAATTTGTACTCTTCAGTCGTAAGGACTATGTCAAGGTTTCTCTTCCAGTCAATATAGTTGGGTCTAGTAAGTTTATTCTCCTTAAGTATTGTAGCTAGTGGGTTAAAAGTCATTTTGAAAATCCTGAGAATCACAACACACACTACTTTAGAAATCGAAAATAAATTGATTCCTCACAACAATAAATTTTCGAAATCAACCAACACCTCTAAATACCGAGAAATTCGCATGCCACGATGGTGTGGACGTATACGAATTTCCACATTCGTAAGAGGAGGTTTTACCCATTAATCTTACTATCTTGTCAACCTAACTTTTTGACAAGTATGATTTGTTGGGACTGGGTGCATGTTGACAAGGATACGGGTTCGTAATAATTTAAAATTTTACGTGCAGCGGAAGAATTAGCATAAAATAATTTCACAAATTATTTTAACCACGTATCTAGCATGCGACCTTATGATGTGTGGACGTAATCATAAATTAAAACATTGCAGAAAAGTAAACTAATTTACTTTATACCTCGCGTAACTCGAAGAAAAGGGACGAGATCCAACCGTAGCGTCCCTGGATGCTTCGCCTCTATTCGCGTCCACGCCGAGTTCTCTTCGGGATGACTTCGCAAAGTCACGAGTTTTGTGCCGACGAGAACTACTAGATTCTCTAAAGGCACAACTAGAAGAACAAGAGAAAAGAATGGAAACTAACCACCAAGAATCGGAATCTAAATTCTGGGAAGGAAGGAGATGTGATCCGCTTCTTCTTCTTCTTGGTTGGCTTCTCCTTCTTCTTGATGGCTCACGGCAACCAAAGGTTGGAGGTGCGCCGGCCCTAGCTCTCAAGGAGGGCGCCAGCCCTAAGATGCCATAAGGGGCGCCGGCCCTAAGGGGAAGAAAGAAGAGAGAATAAAAGAGAGAGAGGGAGAGAGTTAATCTCTTGATAGCTCTATATCGATTAGGAATTCAAAGCTTACCTTTGGTTCCTTTATATAGTGGCCTCTCCCTTACCAAGTCTTTCTTTTAACGAAATTAGTTATCATAAGAATTTTATCTTATAAAATTTCTTATGACTTATTCCGTTATGCCTAGTTTTATTATAACTAACTTTATAATAAAACAAATTCTTCTCTCCTTTAATTATGGAATAAATTTTATAAGAAATTTATAAACTTTCTTATTATAAAAAAATCAATTCATAATTGATTTTATAAAATTAAAATAAACCATTCCATGGATCTTTTTAATTTCCAAAAAAAGAATAAATTTCTATAAATTTATTTATATAAATTTCTTTATACAAATTTATTTATCCATAATTTATAAAACAAATCGCGCTAGATTTATTTTATTAATTAAACCAAATAAATTGGTTTCTTCCCCTTGTTGTGGCCGGCCAAACCAAAGGGGGTTATCACCCTCTTTGGCCGGCCAAACCAAGCCGAACCGATCGCGAATTTAACTCATTTAATTCGCCCAATAAGCCTTCAAAAGACTTAGCCATTTTAAGTTTCCGTTGCGCCTCTGATTAACTCAGATTCGACTTATTTCTCTTGATTGGAAAATCTAATTTTCAACTCATTTTAAATCCCTTGGATTACTCGTAGTGCGTGTGACTAAATAGGCTTTCGATTTATGTTGGCCGTCTATAATTAACCAATTATAGAACGGTCATGAGTGGCACCTAGTAGTACATCATGACCCCAATTAATCGAAAGATCAACGGTTTGACCTCAGAAGTAATTCCGAAACCCTTCAGCAGCTCTAATGAATCGTGCCCCATTCCCTTCACCATCTTATACCCACTTGGTTCAGGACACGGTCTATTTGTGTCAGTCCCCACTAGGCTGACTACGTCACACCTAGCCCAAGTAGTGTCTTTCTCGTCCTTTGGATTTCTAATTACTCTCATGTATTTAAGAGACTCGCACTCTAAACATGATATGCTCTGGCCAGAGGCTTTGAGTAACAATCCGATGATAGGCCTGGGTATACATCTCCTCGCAAGGAGTGGTGAATCCTTTGTAGGCTGCTCAAACATCTTCGGGCACTTCGGCTTATACCCAATCATCCTGGGTCCACACCTCCTAGGAGATGCTTGCTTAAGATGTTAAAGTATAAGTCTCCATGACCAAGATGACTTGAACACCGCAAGTCAAAGGAACATCGAACTTAAGCTGCAGTAAGAACTTCATTGACATATCTATATAGATTACCATATGAAGTTTTACAGCTTGTCACTCCAATGAACTAGTTCCCTTAACTAGCATCCATGTTTATCTCCGGACATCCCAATGTCACCAGCCAGTGAGAATCAGCTTATTAGAGAATAACCCATGCTAGTCTCAACAGAATTGATAATGTCCATTTTTATCAATTCATCGACTAGGGATATTTTCAATACTTCACAATTGCACATTTAGAGATAATCACTAGTTGTGATCCCATCACAAATTCTCTTATGCTGTGAATTGTATTGCGGACATTCAGTAGATGAGTTTAAGATCCCAATCAAATACACAAACATGTATACTCAAATAGTGAATTATCATTTATTAAAATGAATATTTACAATCATAAGGCGATTGCCTTAGGACACTTCTCTCATATCACTAACAAACTCCCACTTGGCCTAATGCCAATCGCTACGGTATCCAATACCACAGGCTCTAACATGACCCTCAAACTTGTTCTGAGGCAAGGCCTTAGTTAAAGGATCCGCTAAATTCCTTTCAGTGGGAATTTTTTCAATTTGTATGTCATTCCTACTTATAATCTCTCTGATCAGATGATAGCGGCGAAGCACGTGTTTGGATCGCTGATGAGACCTTGGTTCCTTTGCTTGTGCAGTAGCTCCATTGTTGTCGCAGTAAACCGGCACTGCTTCATCAATGGTTTGAACCACGCCAAGTTCGGAGACAAACTTCTTGATCCAGACTGCTTCTTTTGCTGCTTCCGAAGCTGCGATATATTCCGCTTCCGTGGTAGAATCCGCTACGGTGTCTTGTTTGGAACTTTTCCAACTTACTGCGCCTCCATTCAAAGTAAATACGTATCCAGACTGAGATTTGGAGTCATCCTTATCTGTCTGGAAACTGGCATCCGTATACCCACGTATTACCATATCTCCTTCTCCATATATTAGGAACACATCCTTAGTTCTTCTTAAGTACTTAAGGATTGTCTTGACAGCCGCCCAATGATGCATTCCTGGATCTGACTGGTATCTGCTTGTGACGCTTAAAGCATACGATACATCGAGCCTTGTACATAACATAGCATACATGATAGATCCTATCGCGGATGCATAGGGAATCTTATTCATGCAAATCCTCTCGTCTTCTGTGCGCGGACACATAGACTTTGAAAGGTTGATTCCATGCCTGATGGGAAGGTAACCTTTCTTGGATTCCAACATGCTAAACCTTTTTAGCACTCGGTCTATATACGTAGACTGCGAAAGACCAAACAACCGTTTTGATCTATCTCTATAGATTCTAATCCCAAGGATATAGGTTGCTTCTCCCAGGTCTTTCATGGAGAAAGTTTTGGACAACCAAATTTTAACTGTCTGTAAGACTGATATATCGTTTCCTATAAGTAATATGTCATCGACATATAATACTAGGAATACGACTGCACTCCCACTAACCTTCTTGTACACACAAGGTTCGTCAGGATTTTGTGAGAAATCAAACTCATTGATTGTCTCATCAAAACGGATGTTCCAGCTCCTTGATGCTTGCTTCAGTCCATATATGGATCGTCGAAGCTTGCATACTTTGGTTTTATCAACCGATGTGAAACCTTCAGGTTGTATCATGTATACATCCTCAAGCAGGTTTCCATTAAGGAAAGCTATTTTCACATCCATTTGCCATATCTCATAATCATAATGAGCTGCTATGGCTAGGAGCATCCGAATGGATTTAAGCATAGCTACTGGCGAATAGGTTTCGTCATAATCAATTCCTTGTTTTTGACGATATCCTTTTCCACTAATCTAGCCTTATAGGTAACAACATTAGTTCCATGTCGGTTTTCTTCTTTAAACCACTTGCACCCTATGGGCTTAATCCCTTCAGGTGGGTTAACCAAGTCCCATACTTGATTTTCGTACATGGAGTCCATTTCGACTTCATGGCTTCAAGCCATTTGTCCCTTTCTGAATTTTTCAGAACATCTTCATAACTGATAGGTTCGTCATCGCTTATGAGTAACACGTCGTTCGATTCACTTATGAGAAATCCGTATCTCTCTGGAATATTGCATGTCCTATCAGACCTACGAAGAGGTGGTATTGTTTTAGGTTCAACTGATAGCTCATCATTATGAGGTATTGGTTGTGGGTCTAGACTAGGTGTCTCTGTAATGTCTATTGGAGTTTCTTGAACTTCATCAAGTTCAATGTCACTCCCACTGTTTTCTTGTAAAAGAAATTCTCTTTCCAGAAATACAGCATGCCTTGAAACAAACACCTTTTGTTCCAAGGGATGATAGAATTGGTAACCCTTCGTTTCCTTAGGGTATCCAATAAATAGACATTTACCAGACTTAGCATCCAATTTGTCTGATATAGTCCGCTTCACATAAGCGGGACAACCCCATATCTTAAGGTGAGTTAAGTGGGGTTTCTTACTATTCCATGTCTCATATGGAGTAGTAGAGACTACCTTGGTCGGGACTCTGTTTAGCAAGTAAACAGCTGTCTTAAGTGCATAGCCCCAAAAGGATTTTGGAAGAGTTGCATGATTCATCATTGACCTAACCATGTCCATCAAGGTTTGGTTGCGCCTCTCAGATACACCATTATGCTGTGGTGTATACGGCGGAGTCCATTGTGACAATATCCTATTGTCCCTAAGATAATCTTGAAACTCTTGACTTAAGTATTTACCACCTCGATCGGATCGAAGTATCTTAATACTTTGCCAAGCTATTTCTCTACTTCATTTCTGAACTCTTTGAATTTCTCAAAAGCTTCAGATTTGTGTTTCATCAAGAACACATACCCGAATCGTGAGTGATCATCGATAAAGGTGATGAAGTAGCTATAGCCTCCTTGTGCAAGAGTTGACATTGGTCCACATACATCAGTATGTATAGACCAAGCAATTCTCCCACTGGATTACCTTTTTCAGAAAAGGGTAATTGGTCATCTTGCCTTTTAAGCATGATTCGCATGTATCAAATGAACCGGGTTCAAATGATTCCAGAATTCCACATCGGGTGTAATTCGGTCATGCGTTTCTTACTTACATGGCCAAGACGGCAATGCCAAGTGTTAGGAGTCTATTCGATTATCTATTCGAGCACGTTTGTTGCTAACTTCGATATTGAAAACGTCATGGATAAATCTAACGTGTAGATACCATTGCACAAAGTTCCCATTCCATAAAGAACGTCATTTAAAGTTATGTAACAACAATTGTTACTAAAAGTTAAATGATAACCTTTTCATTCAAACATGAAATAGATACAATGTTCTTTATTAACGAAGGAACAAAATAACAATTATCCAATTCTAAGACACGTCCAGTGGGGAGCTTTAGCAAATATGTTCCAGATGGCAACAGCAGCAATCTTTGCTCCATTTCCAACTCGCAAATTTGCTTCTCCTTTGATGAGTCTTCTTCTATTCCTTAGCCCCTGTATGTCATTACATATATGTGAGCTACACCCAGTATCAAGTACCCAGGTATGTTGAGGAAATAGAGTGACATTCAATAACGAAGATACTGAAAGAGGATGGGGCATCGGATGCCTTCTCTTCAAGGACTCAAGATAAACCTTGCAGTTTCTTCGCCAGTGACCCTCCTTGCCGTAATGATGGCAAGTTCCTTTTGGTTTCTTTTCAGTCTTTTTTGGCCTTTTTCTTCTTTCCCTTTTTCTGTTCTTTGGCCTTCCTCTTAGAATCTTTCTTCGAGGAACCAACTAACAGTACCGTTCGTCATTTGATCCTACTTTACATGACACACGGCTCTAACTAAGTCTTCAGCCAGGTTGGGCAACCTCAGGAGAAAACTGGTGTCTGGAGTTGCATTTTCCATGGATGGACGGTTGGAAGTTGATATCTTGCAAGGACATAAGCCAAGGCTTCTCTACCCTTGAGGACTATCCTCAGGTTTCTAAGCCAGTTCCTTGAATAGTTTGGCCCAGTTCAGTTTATTAGGTGTCCAATATGGAACGCAAATTCAAAGAAGACATGATCGAGTGATTAACCTAGAATACAAATTGAGTTTATGTGAGAAGAATGATTAAAGAATGTATCAACATACATTAATAAAAATCCTATTTATTTTTCAAATTGAATAACCCTTTTTATCAATTCGGGAGATCGTAGGAACATCTCCAAATAGGTTGATATCCACCATAGATAAGAACCACCATGGCTGTGGCCATCAAGTTATTCTTAGCTATGAAGGTAGGTAATTATACGATTACATATCACATATATGTAACTCTCACATTATGCTATCAACTAATTGAATGTTTGCATAAATCATTGGGTTGTTAACTCATTATAAGTATGCAACATATACATAGCACCCAACTGCACCTCTCTTTACATCGACCTTGGCTGTGGCACAACAAATCGATGTTCCAAGCTTAAGGCTGACCCATTAATCAAGAAATAGTTTTAATATGGTTGAAGCTCATTCAACCGTTTAGGTCAGGCTTGGATGTGTCCAACACCAAACTAAGGATTGACCTCTGACTCCAACTACATTATTCATAAAACTAATTCCATGGTTTGAACATGTTGAGGTTCAAGTCGGGCATGATGTGGTCCATCAACCCAAACGAGAAACAAAACTCCGATTCTAACCATATTAATGGAAGGTTTGGCCTTATATTTTGTAAGGGTTTTGGGTTCATCTTTTCTTAATGCACATTCATGACATATAATCATGTCATGACTAACGATTTCCCTTAATAAAGTATGCATGTGACTTAAGTTATCAAGTCTCATTAATTGAATTAGGAACCGGATTTCCTAATTCTAATTTCATACTTTATGAAGGAATTGTTTTGGGAAATTTCCTAATTGTCATAATCAATTTCGGAAATAATATGTTCAAGACTTTGATTTCTTAAATCAAACTTGTTAAATTAAGAGACAATTCCCTTAATTCAACCACATATTATTTTCATGAAAATCTCATTTAAGAAACTCTATAGGAAACATTTTCTAATTAATTTTGGAGACAACAATATGTAAGAGCATCACCTCTTAAAACATATTTTATCATGATTTATTAATTACAACAAATCGTTTTCTAAGGGTGGCTCCCCGAGGCTCAGATACCCAAAGAAAAGTAATTTGTCGTAAATCCAATTTGGTCCGCTTCGGAAGCGCAACCAAATTAAACATGACAATTTCATTTAAAATTGGGAAATTAAATTACAACAACTAACTTTAAATTGGACGGCTCCCCGAGGCTCAATCCAAAATAAAGAATTTTGTTGTCAA
>JAGFNQ010000315.1:569512-598991 GCA_024364735.1 Boesenbergia rotunda | reverse complement strand
CTTATAAGGCCATGGGGCATGGAAAAATTCCATTAAAATCCCCAATCAATCATTAAACATCAATTATATCTTACCATAGGGCCCTTGGGGCCCCTTACTTGGAAATAAGTCCTAACTTTTACCCTATTGGCAATCTTGGCCGAAACTCATAGGGTCTCTAGCCATGTGCGAATTCACATAAATCACCCTCATCTCCCTTATATCATGATAACACATAAAACATATACTTGAAGTTTAAGACCCAACCCTACCCATGGGTCCTTGAAGTTGGCCGAAACTTATAGGGTCTCTAGGGTACCCCAAAAATTCTCAAAAATTATATTTAATCTCTAAACATCATAAGGGCACATTAGACAACATGATTTGATTTTTATCATCATTATAGACCAAGAACCCATGGTGGTCGAAACCTATAAGGTTAGGTTCATGGGTTTCCTTTGGTTTTCCAACATAAACATCACATAAAAAACTTTCATATCATGTAAATCTTCAAGAAAAACCATTATACCATAGGTGAGGGAGTCTTACCTCGGTTGATCTTGATTTTTACACCTTTAAAGAGAAGGATGGAAATCTTGTTGCCTCTTGACCACCCTTAGCCCTTGTACTCTTGTGAAAACCTTAGATCTTGGAGATGAAGCCTTGGTGGAAATTTTTCCAAGGGAGAACTCCCTTTGAGGTGTTCGGCTAGAATGAGGAAGGAGGAGGAGAGGAAATGCAATTGAAGGAAGAAAGAAAGAAACTCCCAAACCCCCCTCTTTATCACCCATTAAGGAGGTAAATGAAGAGTCTCTCCATGACCCTTCATCTTCTTCTAAGCCTTAACCAATCTCCATTTCATTCCCTTATAACATTCCCTTGCTAGGTGAGTTGGTTAAAGCATACATGGTTGTACAAGAGGTCCAAGGTTCAATCCTTGGCCCATGCACCTTATTTTTATTTTATTTTTCCTTTTTATTTTCTATTATTTTCCCCAAAATTCCGAAAATTCTCTAAGAATTCCCCCATAATTATGTTAATATTTCTCATTAAAACTACTTTATATTTATATTAATTTTTACATAAATTCTCCAATAATTATGGTATTAAAAGCCCATATAAGACCCATTAGTACTTAGTTTTCTCAATTTAAATGAGAAAATATGGATTTCTAGGCCAAATTTTATATAAATATTTCTATGCCCCTCGGAAAATTATCTAGACATGCTCAATATTTTAAGAAAATATTAAGAGAATTTTTCGGGTCGTTACAATCCCCCATACCTCGTGAAAGTTCGTCCTCGAACTTAGAATAACTCCGGGTACTTGCGCCTCATCTCGTCCTCGCGTTCCCAGGTAGCTTCTTCGAACCGTTGACTTTGCCATAGGACCTTGACTAAGGGTACTTCCTTACTCCTCAGTTTCTTGACTTCCCTATCCAAAATCTGGATGGGTCTGCTCTCATAGCTTAGGTCCTCCTGCACTTGTACTGTCTGTGGCTCGATCACTTGGTCCATATTTGGGATACACTTTTTAAGCAGGGACACATGGAATACGTTATGGATCGCTGACATCTCTGGAGGCAGCTCTAGCTCATATGCCACTTTACCAACTCTTTTTAGAATCAGGTACGGCCCCACATAGCGCGGACTTAGTCTTCCTTTCTTCCCAAATCTGGTCACCCCCTTCATAGGAGCCACTTTGAGAAATACCCAATCTCCAACATTAAATTCCAGTGGTCTACGCCGGACATCGGCATAACTCTTCTGCCGGCTCTGAGCAGTTTCTATCCGTTGTCGAATATTCTGTATAGCTCGGGTGGCGCGGTCGATAACATCCGTTGTGAGCCCCATTTCCTTCTTTTCACCACCCTCGTACCAACAAATCGGAGACCTACATCTCCTCCCATACAAGGCTTCATAAGGTGCCATTCCGATAGTAGCTTGGTAGCTATTATTGTAAGCGAATTCCGCTAAGCATAGATATCGACACCAACTTCCCTTGAAGTCCAGGGCACAAGCTCTCAACATATCTTCCAGTATTTGATTTACCCGCTCAGTTTGCCCGTCAGTCTGAGGGTGAAAGGCGGTGCTAAGTCGCAATTTAGTGCCGAGAGACTTCTGAACGCATTCCCAAAAATGCGAAGTAAAGCGACCATCCCTATCTGAGATAATGGTCTTGGGAACTCCATGAAGCCTAATTACTTCCTTAACATATAATTGAGCCAGTTGCTCAATCGAATAAGTCATCTTGATCGCCAAGAAGTGAGCAGACTTTGTCAGCCTGTCCACAATAACCCAAATTGCATCATATCCATTCGTAGTCCTGGGAAGCCCTGAAATGAAATCCATAGAGATGTCTTCCCATTTCCACTCCGGAATTGTGAGTGGCTGCAGAACTCCTCCGGGTCGCTGATGTTCTGCCTTTACTTGCTGGCAAGTCATGCAAGTACTAACATGCTGAGCCACATCCCTCTTCATACCTGACCACCAAAACTTCTCTTTCAGATCCTGATACATCTTGGTGGATCCTGGATGCATCGCATAAGGGGTTCCGTGAGCTTCTGCCAGTATCTCCTTTCGAAGTTCCGGATCATTAGGGATACATAGACGATCCCTAAGGTAGAGTGCCCCCCCTTTGGCGATATGAACACCATCGCCCTTTCCTTCTAGGATCTCCTGTTTTATTTTCTGAAGACTCAGATCGCCATCTTGTCTTTCCACTATGTCCTCAAACAGCATGGGTGATATTGTCAAGGTTAACTTCATGATATACTTGCATGCATATATCATACTCATAATCATATACTTATTGTGATTCGGGGTAAACCGACTCACCGTATGCTTCCAAAACATTAGCCCATATTTGTCGTATGGTTACTATAGGGTAGATCAGATCTTATTTATTATATCACTAAAATTTATTTATCAAGTCTTATAAGTCTATATACAAAACTATTCTCACTCAGTGAGCTAGACGCCCCACCATCACACCCATAACAAAGAACATCATAGCAGTCACTGCCACTCCTTCGTTCATCTCTCCTTGGCCTGCCTCAGGATCTTCTATCGTCTCCATCGGATCCTCTTCCTCTATCTCGGGAACCTCCTCAACCACTTCAGGGTCTTCCCCAAACATCCCGGGGTCTTCCTCAAACATCTCGAGCATCTCGGGGTCTTCTTCAAACACCTCGAGATCGTCCTCGCTCATCGGGTCTTCCTCAAACATCTCGAGCATTTCGGGATCCTCCTCGAAGGGCTCGGGATCTTCCTCGTATATCTCAGGATCCTCTTCGGACGGCTCGGAATCCTCTTCGTACATCTCCGGGTCCTCTTCAAACATCTCATGATCCTCCTCCGAGTCCCCCAGGTCTTCCGGGAACTCATGACGAAGAAGTTGCTTACATAATTCCGTGTATGAGAGTCGACATCCGTGCTGCCCCCAGATCTGATGAGCAACCTCTCTCGCCCGATTGGGCAATGAGCGAAGCAGAGCTCCGATCCTATGATCCTCCATGACTGGAAACCCTTCCTGCTCCAGTTTCCAGAACAGCCGATCTAATAACCCCATGTTGCCTTGGATTCCACGGGTCGGAATGTACTCAACTTCCTCTATCTGGTTCATCAGCTCGCGGCACCTCACAGTGTAGTTCTCATGCAACATCTGGAATTGAGAAAAAAATGACATAGTTAGTACTAAACCTGCCCAAGCCAGTACCAAAACCATTTCTTTTTCAATTCACAAATATATACAGAGAAAAACACACGCAAATCGGTTTCTCCTACCCCAGTGATTAAAATATATAGCTACTTTTCCTACCTTTAAATTCTGAATATTTAATTCCTAAAAGAAGGTAAAATATCATTCGTAATTACATATCCTAAAGTACTTTCCATCATAACTATCGTTCATACTTGCATATCCTAAAACCATAAAACATCTTACTACTATAAGACATGTAAAGAGGTACTTACTTGGAAGCGGCAGGATGAGGGCTTGATGTGTGTGTAGTGAGATGGTTACTGCTCTGATATCAACCTGTAACACCCGCTTTTTTTTTCCTAAGCGGCGTTACGTTAACATACTTAGGACATGTAGACATCATAAGGCAGCGGAATAACTTTAACTTATACATACATGCCCTACTACCATTCCTAACATAATGACATGGAAACTCGGCATATTGGCTTCATACTTAAACATCGTATCATGTCATATCATGTCATACTTAACATCACATCATAGAGTTCCATAAGTCATTATTCAAGCATTCAAGCATATAAGTGACCAAAGTCAAGTTCTAGCATAAACGATAAACATAGGGTTTCCTGGGCCAAGTCACTACCACACACATGCGTTCTTGCCCTCCTGCTGCTTCCATCATTGTCCCCTTGAATGATCTGCGGTATAAGGAAATAAGACTATAAGCACACAGGCTTAGTAAGACTCTTTCCTACTCACAAAAACCATTCATCATCTCATAATGAGCACATGAAACATTAACATACTTGGTGCTCTACTTGGAACATAACATCTTGAATCACTTATCATATACATAGCATGGCATGAACATAAACATAAATGAACATTCCTAGCATGGCATAAGACATGGCATAATCATAACATAGTAAACATTCTAAGCATGGCATAATACGTGGCATGAACATATCATAATAACATTCTAAACATGGCATACTATTGGCATAAGCATAAACATAATCAACGTTCCTAGCATGGCATAATTCATGGGTATAAACATAACATCCTAAACATTCATGGCATAATTCATGGTATAAACATAACATCCTAAACATTCTTGACATGGCATAATACATGGTATAAACATGTCCATAAGGTGTAAAACAACCTGTATGGCCTAAACATAAGCATACTTCCTATCATAGCATGTGAACATCTTCTTAGCATAATCATGGCATAGATCATTTATTCTCATGCATATTTCTTAACATGAAGTGTAAGCATAAAATCTTATCAACATAGCATAATGCATAACATGAATGAATGCATGAGTGGAATGCATATACATAAGGATGCTTAACTTTTAGAAACATACTTTTAAATGCTTAAACATAATCATCATATCATCATTGGGGTCCCCGGCTTGTACCACATACATACATCATAGCGCGCATCCCTAGCAAGTCCGAGGTAGCGAGCCCCGACCTACTAGGGTAAGGACAGCATAGTCGGTAGTCCCCAAACCGAGGCGTTCTTAAGGAGCCCATCCCTGTTGCACAGCTCCGGTAGTGCCAGAACCGTGGACAGCTTCGGTAGTCCATAACCGGGGCGTTCTTAAGGTGCCCATCCCTTGGACCCATACTTCGGTCCGGTACAAGCCCATTCATAAAGTAAAATACTTTACATGTTTCATCATTCATAAGACATTCATAGCATAACCATGTTACATAAAGCATGATTTAACACATGCTTGTCCTTTCATCGTTCATACTTATTGCATAACATCATGATGCCTGGAAGGCATGAGCATTATCTTCATTCATAAACATGGTATGCATCTTCTTTCATAAACATGGCATAAGTCTTTATTCATTAACATGGCATGCATCATTATCCATACAACATGGCATACATCATTATTCATACAACATGGCGTACATCTTCCTACATAAAACATGGCATGCATACCTAAACATCATTCCTATTTCTAGTACTTGCATGATCATAACATAGAAGGTACGCATTGCATCGAACATGACATGTTTTCATAGATATTTATCCTACTACATAGAGCTTGTATAATCATGATACATAATGTAAACATTGCATTTCTTGCCTAAGCATGATATCTATCTTAAGCATACATAGGTAGGATTTCCATAACATTCTACCTACCATTCCAATACATGGCATAAAACATAGACATTCATGATAAACCCTATTAAGCATGACATCCAATCATAACCTAAACATAAAACATAACACATGGTGCTTAAACATTAGGGTTATGGTTAACATGATTTCTACCACATGCTTGAGCCTATACATATAAATACTTTATGGTAAGCATAAACCATCATTCTTTGAACCCTAACTCCACCCCAAACCCTAGATACATGGCTTGGCCGAAACCTATAGGTGGAGTTCCATCAATTCCATAAACATGTACAATAGCATAAGGTCAAGGAACAACCATACATCATCTATGAGACCATAGGAAGCCTTTGGGGGCTCATGATTAGGGTTAACCCTAACCTTTAGCCCACCTTCCTAGGGCTGGCCGAAACTTATAAGGCCATGGGGGCATGGAAAAATTCCATTAAAATCCCCAATCAATCATTAAACATCAATTATATCTTACCATAGGGCCCTTGGGGCCCTTACTTGAAATAAGTCCTAACTTTCTACCCTATTGGCAATCTTGGCCGAAACTCATAGGGTCTCTAGTCCATGTGCGAATTCACATAAATCACCCTCCATCTCCCTTATATCATGATAACACATAAAACATATACTTGAAGTTTAAGACCCAACCCTACCCATGGGTCCTTGAAGTTGGCCGAAACTTATAGGGTCTCTAGGGTACCCCAAAAATTCTCAAAAATTATATTTAATCTCTAAACATCATAAGGGCACATTAGACAACATGATTTTGATTTTTATCATCATTATAGACCAAGAACCCATGGTGGCCGAAACCTATAAGGTTAGGTTCATGGGTTTCCTTTGGTTTTCCAACATAAACATCACATACAAGACTTTCATATCATGTAAATCTTCAAGAAAAACCATTATACCACAGGTGAGGGAGTCTTACCTCGGTTGATCTTGATTTTTAGACCTTAAAAGAGAAGGATGGAAATCTTGTTGCCTCTTGACCACCCTTAGCCCTTGTACTCTTGTGAAAACCTTAGATCTTGGAGATGAAGCCTTGGTGGAAATTTTTCCAAGGGAGAACTCCCTTTGAGGTGTTCGGCTAGAATGAGGAAGGAGGAGGAGAGGAAATGCAATTGAAGGAAGAAAGAAAGAAACTCCCAAACCCCCCTCTTTATCACCCATTAAGGAGGTAAATGAAGAGTCTCTCCATGACCCTTCATCTTCTTCTAAGCCTTAACTAATCTCCATTTCATTCCCTTATAACATTCCCTTGCTAGGTGAGTTGGTTAAAGCATACATGGTTGTACAAGAGGTCCAAGGTTCAATCCTTGGCCCTTGCACCTTATTTTTATTTTATTTTTCCTTTTTATTTTCTATTATTTTCCCCAAAATTCCGAAAATTCTCTAAGAATTCCCCCATAATTATGTTAATATTTCTCATTAATACCCCTTTATATTTATATTAATTTTTACCTAAAATTCTCTAATAATTATGGTATTAAAAGCCCGTATAAGACCCATTAATACTTAGTTTTCTCAATTTAAATGAGAAAATATGGATTTCTAGGCCAAATTTTATATAAATATTTCTATGCCCCTCGGAAAATTATCTAGACATGCTCAATATTTTAAGAAAATATTAAGAGATTTTTCGGGTCGTTACATTAATTGAATTGAAAAGTTTAAAACTCTAAGCATATTTATTGCCTAAGAGAATAAATCTGGATTGTTGATTGTTGAGGAATTTTCTCTTGGTCGTTGATCCATGGATGTAATCTGGACGGTTGATCTTGGATGGGATTAACTTGCATCCATTGGATCTGATTAAAGGATAAGGTTTTTTCCCTTTGTGAGATAAAGGAATTTTTATCTTCTTCTCGAGATTGCTATTGTAATCTCCAAGTAATAATATAGGTAAGAACAAACTGTCTCCGACCTTTATCCTAACTGGTAAGCTTGGCCGCCTCTACTCTCGAGGTCTTGGGTTTAATTCCTTTTAGTAACAATTTAATCTTTCTTTTTCGAGCGACTAGCCTTTTGGTTCTTCATCTTCTAGGTGGTTTCCGGCCAACCGGAGTTAGGCCCACCCGAACCCGACTCCGGCCTTTCGCCCCTCGAGCGTCCTTCCTCCCGGCTTCTCGTCCCATGGACACCGTGCGAGTCCTTCTCACTCCACCAGCATACTCGTCCGCAGCTTCCGCGTCCCTCGGATTGTACCGAGCCCGTCGGCTCACTTTCCCGCACAATCCTTCTCGTCCGCTACGTCTTACACTCGACTTCCTCCGTACCTAAGCTCCTACACACTTAGCAGAGGGATTAAACATACCAGGACCTAACTTAACCTGGTTGATCACATCAAAACTTACCGGGGCACCAACAATCTCCCCCTTTTTGATATGCATCAACCCAGGTCCAGTTAGGGTTAAACCAAATAAGTAAAAAATAGTAAAATTAAATAAACAGGTTGAGCATGAAAAAAATGTTTCAATGCAAATCTACAAACTCCCCCTGTACACTAGCCTACTCTCCCCCTTTGATCACAGCAACAACCGGGGACTAATAAACCTGGGATGAAAAAGTTAGCATACTAAAAAAATTGAAGTGTTTAACTGAAGCTTAAAAGATCAAAAAAAAATTTAGTTTTCAAAAATAGCATTTTCAAGAATTTATCAAATTAAAGAAAATATAATTTCATTAATTTTTTTAAAATTCTAAATAGACTTTAAAAAATTTAGAAATAATTTTGACAAAGTCAACATTTGATTTATAGATCCAAAAAAAAATTGGATCTAGTCAAACCCTTTTTCCTTCGAATTCTTAAAATTTAAAAATCTGGTTTCATCTAAAAAATCATAAAAATTCGAAGAGTGTTCGAAAATTTTTAAAAAGTTTCATGTGTATAGCCAACTTTCCTTAAATAACAAAAAATTGTACTGAATTTGAAAAAAATGACAATAAAAATTGGTAGTCAATATCTGCAACAAAAATTAATTTAAGACAGATTTAGGAATCCAAAATAGGTTACTATCAACTGGGTTAGTTAAAAATTTAGGGGGCACATAATTTCTTGGTATTTTCCTAAGTTGGCCCTTGTGATTCTTAAGATACCAGTTCAGCCCCTCAAGATAAGGATTCTTTTTCTATCGCAGGCATGTAATATCAAATTCCAATTTCTTAACTAAATTTTCTAGATTTTCATTTTTATTTTTTAAGTTATCGAACATACTTAATGGACATGATGTAGATAACTCCTTTTTCAACCTCAATATCTTTCTCTTCTTTTTGCATAAACTATTCAAAATAGATTTTAAAATAGAAAAAAGTTTGTCGGGAGGTAATTTACATACCTCACTTACCATGTCGTCGTATTTGTTGCTTAGTGGTTCCTCGTCGCTGCTGCTTTCGTCAGACGACTCTCCCCCTTCATTGATACTCATCTCCGACAAGCTCTCTTCGTCGTCCTCCTCTTGATAACTCGCCATCAGGGCAAGTCCAGCATACTCCTCGATTTCTGAATCGTCAGAAGACGTGTCATCCCATGTCGCTTTCAACGCTTTCTTTTTCTTCAGCTGATTTTCCTTCTTCTTGGTCTTTAATTTGGGACAGTTGTCTTTAATGTGACCCTCTTCGTCACAATTGTAGCACTTTACCGTTCGTCTCATCGGAGATTTCTTCTTTCCCTGAAACTTTGAAAATTGATTAGATTTAACAAACTTTTTAAATTTCCTTACCAAGAATCCTTTTTCTTCTTCTTCTTCTTCATCATCCGAGGATACTGATCCTGGTACTATTGTTTTCGCATTCAAGGCTACACCATTCGTCTTTCGATTTCCTGCAATTCTTGATTCATGAAGTTTAAATATTGAAAATAAATTCTCGAGCGAAGTTGTCTTGAGATCTTTAGCAATAAAAAAAGAATCAACAAAAGACGTCCAATCGGAATTTCTCGGAAACGAATTAAGCGCGTACCTCAGTGAATCTCGGTTACTTACCTCTTCCTCGAGATTCGTCAGTTCCGTTAACAAACCTTTTATTTTTGAGTGCAAATGCGCTACTGTTTGACCTTCTTCCATGCGGAGGTTGGTCAGCTGGTTCCGGAGAATGTCCCTTTTGGCAAGCTTGCCTTCGGAAGTCCCTTCGTGTAACTCTAGGAATTTTTCCCAAAGTTCTTTCGCGGATGCGTATGTGCCGATTCGGTTGACTTCTTGTACTGGGAGTACAGAAAGCAGGTGGTAAACTGCTTTTCCATTCGCCACAAAATCAGCTTGTTCCTTCTTGCTCCATTTGGTTAAATTCTTTTCTCTGGGAGCTGCAAAACCAGATTGCATTATTATAAACAATTCAAATTCTGTAGTGAAGAATACCTCCATCATGCGCTTCCATTCGGCGAACTCCCCGTCGAATTTCGGTGGGTAGATGACTGGTCCGACCATTTTGGTTGATGGTGCTGCAGTTGGCGGTTAGTCCTTCTGCGGTGAACTAGGCTCTGATACCACTTGTTGGATCGGGTTGGACCAGCTATAGGGGGTGAATAGATGGAAAAAAAATATGAAAGTGGAGGCACTCGTCTTAAAAAAAGAAACTTGTTCGCAACTAAGAGCGTTGCTTCCAAGGCAGTGGACGCTCAATAAAAATCTCCTTGTGGCGGAGAAGCCTTACAAAAATAGCACGCTAGACTTTTAGAGAGTTTACAATAATGAATTAATTTAATTGAAAAGGTTAAAACTCTAAGTCTATTTATAACCTAAAAGAATAAATCTGGATTGTTGATTGTTGATTGTTGATTGTTGAGGAATTTTCTCTTGGCCGTTGATCCATGGATGTAATCTGGATGGTTGATCTTGGATGGGATTAACCTGCATCCATTGGGTCAAATTAAAGGATAAGGTTTTATCCTTTATGAGATAAAGGTATTTTTATCTTCTTCTTGAGATTGCTATTGTAATCTCCAAGTAATAATATCGGCAAGAACAAATTGTCTTTGACCTTTATCCCAACTGGTAAGCTTGGTCGCCTCTGCTATCGAGGTCTTGGGTTCAATTCCTCTTAGTAACAATTTAATGTTTCTTTTTCGGGCGACTAGCCATTTGGTTCTTCATCTTCTGGGTGATTTCCGGCCAACCGGAGTTAGGTTCATCCAAACCCGACTCCGGCCTTTCACCCATCGAGCGCCCTTCCTCTCGGCTTCTCGTCCCTTGGGCACCGCGCGAGTCCTTCTCACTCGACTGACGTACTCTTCCACAGCTTCCGCATCCCTCAGATTGTACCGAGCCCGTCGGCTCACTTTCCCATACCTAAGCTCCTGCACACTTAGCAGAGGGATTAAGCATACCAGGACCTAACTTAACCTGGTTGATCACATTAAAACTTACCGGGGCACCAACATAAACAAGCTGGACCAAACCAGTATTGGATCCCCAAGGACAAGATTCACATCTTGCCTAATCTTTATCAAGGCTATAGTCCAGGGGGAGCTAATATAAAGACCATATTTATAATTAGATGATTCTTTTTATTTTTTACTAAATTGCTTGCTTGCTTGTTTATTTTTTTGTAATTTTTTTAATTATCATGCTTAGATTTAGGATTGGTTAGATTAAGGACGAAAGATTTAATTGAAATTTGAACAACCTAGTATTGGGAAGAGGTGAGATGATAGTACATTAGGGAAGCCCTTCTAATAAGGTCAAGTAAGGTAAGGCGTACCCTACTTGGTCTGTTTAGTCTGGTGGAACAAGCCGAAGCTACCGATCCAAGACCCAAACTAGTTAGACCAGAATTTTTCAAAAAATAATCTTGAAAATGAAATTTCGATAAAAGGCTTTGTTAAGGAATGGGTTGTTGCTCCAATAAGGCTACGACCAAAGAAGGCCTCTGTGCATCGCCAAGACCTGGAAGCCAATTTTCGAAATTTAAATTCAAATTACTATTTGCCAAATTTGAATCTAATACAAATTTCAATCATTCAAATTTAATAAACTTAACTTTATAATTGTTTTTCCAAAATTCAATATTTTCAAAGTTAACCATTTTTTTAATTAATTGTTTTTTTAAACCTGTCTTACAAAACTTATAAGGTTAACATGTTTGATAACACTAGATTGGGTGAGACAGACTAGGCTGTGAAATTCAATTCGAGCTATCCCTAACTCTAATAGATCCAAATCAACAAATACTTTATGTGTAGGAACATAAAGATTTGGATCAGTGGATGTTGGATAGTGGATGCTCCAGACACATGACTGGAGACAAATTGAAATTCACCAAAATCAAGTTTAAGAACCTAGGCTCAGTAGCATTTGGCAATAATGCTACACTCAAAGTCATTGGGTCAAGTAACATTGAACTTAAATCTGATTTCATTATTAAGAAAGTACTCTTGGTTGAAAATTTTAAGTTCAATTTTCATAGTATTAGTCAACTCTGTGATACTGGTTACATAGTTACTTTCACCAACTTTGACTGCCTGATTAGAAACCTCCAAGACTCGGAAATAATGCTTAAGGGTACTAGGAAAAATAATGTTTACACTATTAATCTACCCTTAGTAGCAAAATGCTTTCTGACGCAATTAGAAGAATCTAACCTCTGGCATATGAGATTAGGTCACACTCATGTCAAACTAATTTATAAAATTACCCAACTTGGTTTAATTAAAGGTGTACCTAAAATCAAGAATTTTGAGAACATAATTTGTAATTCATGTAAACAAGGTAAACAAACTAAGTCTACTCACAAACCAACTCAATCAGACTTAACCCAAATCACACTTGAGCTCCTGCACCTTGACCTATTTGATTCACATGGAGCCAAGTCACTAAGCGGGAATCACTACTGCTTAGTAATTATCGACGATTACTCTAGGTTTACCTTGGTTAGGTTTCTAAAAACTAAGGATGAAACCTTGAATCTATTTATTGACTTATGCAAAATGATTGAAAATCAAAATGATACTAAAATTAAAAGACTTAGGAGTGATCACGGGGGAGAGTTTGAAAATCAACGGTTTGAGAAATTCTGCAAAATCAATGGTTCATGAGTTTTCCTGTCCTAGAACGCCCAACAAAATGGGATAGTGGAGAGAAAAAATAGAACCCTTCAGGAAGCCGCTAGAACCATGCTCGATTAATATAATCTAACTATCCAATTTTGGGCAGAAGCGGTAAGTACGACATGCTACAAAATATGGTCCTAATTAATAAACGGCACAATAAAACCCCTTATGAACTATATTATCATAGATTGCCTAACCTACACTACCTAAGGGTCTTTGGGTGCAAAGTCCATATCTTGAACACTAAGGACTATCTAGGTAAGTTTCAATCTAAGTTAGCCCCAGAGATCTTCTTAGGATATTCAACAACTAGTAGAGCCTATAGGGTTTATAATAAACAAACCCACAAAATTGAAGAAACTACTAATTTAATTTTTAATGAAGAGGTTGAACCAAAAGATAATCAAAATTGAAACCAATCAAATCTTGATCAAGAAGACATTGAACCATCAATTGAACCACTGATTGAACCACTAAATGAACTAACACTTGAACCAACTACTGAGGTATCAACTGAACCAATAACTGAACCAACCCAAGTAGTTGAACTAAATACTGAACCAAATCATCTAGCCAGACCTGAGGCTAAACCTAGTTCTAGAAGGACAAAGAGACCCAGACTCAATCATCCTTCTGATCAAATTGTGGGTGATCCAACCTTAGGAGTCAAAACTAGATCCTCCTATAGAAATCTTAGTCAGATAGCACTCATTTCAAAATTGATCCTAAGACTATAGAGGAAGCCCTACCTGACCCTGATTGGATCATAGCTATGCAAGAGGAGTTAGCCCAATTTGAAAGAAACCAAGTCTGGGAACTAGTACCTATACCTGAGTGCAAGTCTATTATAGACACTAAGTGGGGTTTTAGAAACAAACTAAATGATTAAGGGGAAATTGTTAGAAATAAAGCCCGCTTAGTAGTTAAAGGGTTCAGTCTGGTTAAAGGGTTAGACTATGATGAAACCTATGCCCCGGTAGCTAGACTTGAGTCGATTAGAATGTTGCTAGCCTTTGCAACCCATAAGGGATTTAAGCTATATCAAATGGATAATGCACACTCTTAAAGATTTCCAGCATGACTACACCCAGACCCAAGTTTTTATTGATAACATTAGTTCAATCAATTTGACTAAGAACCGAATTCAACATTCCCGAACAAAACATATAGAAGTTAAACATCATTTTGTAAGGGACCATGTAGCCAGGGGTGAAATAATACTTAAGCATGTGGACTCAAAATCTAATTTAGCAGACATTTTTACCAAACCCTTACCTGAATCTGAGTTTAGCTCACTAAGAAGGCAGTTAGGGTTGTGCTTAGTAAAGTAAGACTGTTCTATATTTTTCTAAAAATTTGTTTCGAAAGTTAACAATTTGAAAAATGATTTCTTTTATCGAAGTTTTCTTTTAAAATGATTTTCCAAACTTTGTTTTTTTCAAAAATTTACCCCCCTTCAAAACTAGGTTTTTGCGCAAAATTGACTTAGCTTATGTCCTAACCCTAGAACTGCATGCACCTATAGATCTAGAAGCTAACATCTCACAAGAACCTTAGGGTACTTTTGATTGATAACCTAGACTGGGTTGAGATTCTTAGGTCTATGCCTTGATTCAAAATGCTTTAAGTCAGTGCATCTACAGTTATTGGGGCAATAAATACAACTTGAACAACAATCAGGTTAAGTGTCAAGCATAGAAAATCTAACTTGATTAGATCACTTAACATGACTAGCCTTAGTGAAAGCTACTATTTTATAACAGTTAGTAAGTAGCTAACTGGGTTAGACAGGACCCGAGCAAGAGCGGTTTAATTTGGTTTGGTCTATCTTCTGCTTGAACTCAATAACGTTGGTTCAATACGGATTTCCAATCTTTTTTAACTAGCTCTAATTCAAAAGTAACTGGCAATAATTGTTATCATTTTTTTTATATATGGCAAAGGGGGAGAGAAAGAGAAAAGAGAGAAAATTTTAATTTTTCAAAATTTCTTCCCAAAAAGTAAAGTATTTCTAAGTGCTTAAATTTTTGCTAAGTACTATAAATTTTTTTGTTCCAAATTTTTCTAAGTACTTCAAAATCTTTTAAATATCTCTAAGTGCTTAAAAATTTGTCCTAAAGTACTTCAAAATTTTCCTTCTAAATTTTGCTAAGTACTTCAAAATTTGTCTCTAAGTGCTTAAAAATTTGTGCTAAAGTACTTCAAAATTTTCATTCTAAATTTTGCTAAGTACTTCAAAATTTGTTTCTAAGTGCTTAATATTTTTGCTAAAGAACTTCAAAATTTTCTTTCTAAATTTTTCTAAGTACTTCAAATCTTTTTCTAAATTCTTCTAAGTACTTCAAATGTTGTTTTAATGTGTCTAAGTGCCTTAAAATTGTTCTAAACATTTTCAAAGTACTTTCAAAAATTTCTAAAGGATTTCAAAAATTTCTAACTGCATTTATTTTGAAAATATTCCTAAAGAAAATTTTCCTTAGAAAACAAAATTTGTCTGAGCTAAATTCTCGTGAAATTTTTGGCAAATGGTTCTAAGTAAAGTTTTCCCAAGTAAAAAATTCTCAAATTTTGGCATACAAAACTTTTTCAAGTTTTCCCAAGTAAAAAAATTCTCGTGTAAAAAGCTTTTTGAGTGCAAATGCTTTTGCTTTACTTTTGCAAAACACTTAGTGAAAAACTTAAAGTTTCTTTTGAAAAACACTTAGTCAAAAACATAAAGCTTTTTTTGAAAAACACTTAGTCAAAGACATAAAGTGTTTTTTTTGGAAAACACTTAGTAAAACTTAAAGAACTTAGAAGGTTTACAAAAACCCGTATATAATTGAGAAATTCAGGGGGAGAACATTTTCAGGGGGAGATAAATGAATTTGTTTTAAGTATTTCTTTAGATACTTATGTTGGTGCACAAAGCACCAAAGTCAAACCCGTGTTTTGATAATGGCAACAAGGTTCAAAAGTTAAGTCTTACTTGTTATTTAACATATCACTTGAGTGTGCAGAGTGAAAAGCCCTAGCGAAGGACTGCTAGGCACTGGCGAAGGAATGCCAGAGTAAAAAGCCCTAGCGAAGGACTGCTAGGCACTGGCGAAGGAATGCCAGAGTAAAAAGCCCTAGCGAAGGACTGCTAGGCACTGGCGAAGGAATGCCAGAGTGAAAAACCCTAGCGAAGGAATCCTAGGCACCGGGCGAAGGACAGCTCGGCATCCAAGACCTGGCAAAGGACCGTCAGGCAAAAGTCCAACCAGAGGAACGGTTGGCATCAGGTACACTCTCCAGAGAGGAGTAGGTGAGGACGCGTTCCCCGTCGAGGGAACAGTAGGCGTCGGTTCGACCTAGGGCTCCATTTTGGAGACCCAAAGTCATAACCAAGACAGCTAAGGCTGTATAATCTAATATTTTATTGTTTCATTGTGTTTTGGGCTAACCCTGGATGCAGGACCGAAGGAACGTGTGTCTGCAGCTCAGAAAGCCTCAAAGGAAAGAGGCAACAGCTGACCAGGGCGCCCGGAATGTCCCGGGCACCCCCAAGGTGAACACAAAACACAAGAAAGCAAGATGGGCTTCGACAGTACAAATCCCGGGCGCCCCCGCTACTCCCGGGCGCCCCCAAGCGCAAGCGTCAAAACTCAACCCAGCGAAGCCGAGGGATAAGATTTGACCCAGTCAACCTGGGCGCCCCGAGCGCTCCGGGCGCCCCGAGCGCTCCGGGCGCCCCGAGCGCTCCGGGCGCCCCGAGCGCACCGGGCGCCCCGAGCGCTCCGGGCACCCCGGTCAAAGCGGATCCCGAAGATAAAGGGATCAGACGCTGACCGAGAAATTGGCGGATCAAATGCCACGTGGGGGGGGGGCGCCCACGACGTCCCGGGCGCCCCCAGGCCTTATATAAAGGGCCCTCGACCCCAAGCTTCGAACAACACTTCAATTCAACGCTTCACCGCTTCAACGCTCTTCTGCTCCCGCGCTCTACCCCGGAAACCTCCCAACTCGAGCTGACGATGTCCTGCTGCACCGAAAAAGTCAATCCACTCCGGACGTCATTAAAGAAGAGCTATTTTGGTTTACTGTACTGAATTCTGTTAAATATTTTTGTAAACTACTTTTGCGACATATAGAATTGCCCGCAGAAAACGGTCAACGACCGTGGGCCTTGGAGTAGGAGACGACCTATCTCCGAACCAAGTAAAAACTATTGTGTTTGCGTGTGCTGTGTTTTTCCGCTGTGCAATTTCTCTTTACCTAAAATTCGAACGATTTCCGATATTCACCCCCCCCTCTATCGGTTCTCTCGATCCAACAAGTGGTATCAGAGCGGGGAAGTTCAAACTTGGTGCAACCACTAGTTTGAAATTTTTTTCGGATTTTTATTTTCTTTTTCTCGTTCGAATTTTCTTTAAATAGTTCGTTCGAATTTTCTTTTTCCCGTTAATTGAGGTTGGTGCAACACCCCTCGCTATTTCATTTTATTCATCCCGCACTACTAATCCAAGACCTAGTCTTGGAAAAAAAATTTTGGTTTTCTATTTCAGATTAAAATGGCCATGCAAGAAGGATTTAGCACCGCCAGACCTCCACTTTTCAGTGGAGAAGACTTTTCCTACTGGAAAAGTCGAATGGAGGTCCACCTGAAAACTCAGGTGGACATGTGGATCATCATCCAGTCCGGACTGGAGATCCCCAAAAATGCTGATGGAGTACCGCAGACCTACTCAGAATGGGACAACACTCTGAAGCGCAAAATAGAAGCCGACGCAAAGGCGACTCAAACCCTACAATGCGGGTTAACAAAAGAAGAGCTAAACCGATTGGGCCCCTTCAACAGTGCAAAGGAGCTGTGGGCAAAGCTGATCGAACTGCATGAAGGAACGTCAGACACCAGGATCAGTAAGAGAGATCTGCTCCTGAACAAACTCTACACCATCAAGATGGCCGACACTGAAACAGCAGCCCAACTCCACGCGTGCATACAAGAATTGATGAACGGTCTTCACACTATAGGTCACAAGGTAGAAAACCGTGACCTAATAAGGTATGCCCTAAACGCTTTCCCTAGAAATACCTTGTGGGCATCTATGGTAGATGCATACAAGGTCTCAAGGGATCTTTCTAAAATTAAATTAGACAAATTATTTTCCGAATTAGAACTGCACGAACAAACTAACTCCAATATGGACGAGAAAGGAATTGCTTTTGTTGCAGGAAAAATTGGAAGATCAACAAAGAAGAAACCTCAACCTGAACCCGAGTCTAACTCAGACTCAGATGTAGAAAACGAAGAAGGAGATCAATCTGAGCTGGTCCGACTGGCCCGAAGCTACTACAAAAAATTGAAAAACCAAGTCAACACACGGAGGACAAGCCGAAGAAAGGATGAACCAGCTGAACCCGCGAATAACAAAAACAAGCCCAACGTAACCTGCTATGAGTGCAAGAAGAAGGGCCACTACAAGACGGAGTGCCCAAATCTAAAGGAGAACAAAAAGACAAGAAGGAAGAAAGCACTCCAAGCAACCTGGGATGAATCTTCATCAGAAGAAGAAGAAGAAGAACCCCAGTCAAACCTGCTAGCACTGATTGCTTCAGAAGAAGTCGAGACCGAGTCAGAGTCAGAAAAGGACGACGGCAAACTAACATTTTCAGAAGACGGCGAAATCAAGGTAAGCGGTTTTAATAAAAGTCAATTGAACGAACTTATTTTCAAAACTCCGAGTCGATTCTCTCCGACAGGAAGTAAAACTCCTGAAAGAGGGAGCTGACTCTAAATCCTTAACCGAGAAAGCTCAAGAAGGAACTCCTACTCAAGTTGAAAAACTTGAGGAAGAGAACTCCTCCCTGAAAACTCAGGTTAAGGATCTTAGAGCGTCCTTAGAACGATTCACTTCTGGTTCCAAGGGTCTTGACATGATTCTTGGAAAATAGAAGTCCGTTCTAAATCGATCCGGACTTGGCTATAGAACCAAATCCCGACAAAGATCTTACTTTGCTGTACTGAATCTGTCCAGAAGTAAAGTTCAGGTATGGGTACCTAAACTGTGCCTGAACAAACCAACTGGATCAAATAAGTATTGGATCCCCAAGGACAAGATTCACATCTTGCCTAATCATTATCGTGGCTATAGTCCAGGGGGAGGCAAATTAAAAACTATTTTTATTGTTAAATAAAATTTAATTCTTGCAATTTGCCTGATTGATTGTTTATTTAAATTTCTGTAATTTACCATGCTTAGACTTTGGTTAGTATAAGGATAGAACAAACTTAACTGAAACTTGAAAACATAGTATTGGGTGGAGGTGAGATGATAGTACGTTAGGGAAACCAATTCTAATAAGATCAAGTTCACTTGGTCTCTTTAGACTGGTGAAACTAGCCGAAGCTACCGATCCAAAATCCAAACTAGTTAGACCAGAACATTTTCAATGATTAATTTTGAAAATGAAACTTTATTAAACGGCTTTGTCAAGGAAAGGGTTGATGATCCAATAAGGCTACGGCCAAAGAAGGCCTAGTGCCTCGCCAAGACCTGGAAGCCAATTTTTGAGTTTCAAATTCAAATTACTATTTGTAAAATTCAAATCTAACACAATTTTCAGTTAAGTATAGATTCAAACATTTCCCTTCAAAATAAATTGAAATGTTTTTAAAATTAATTAAGATTTTCAAAATAAATCATGGTTTTCAAAAATTCTTTTATCAAACCCTGTCTCACGAAACTCATAAGGCTAACGTGATTGAAAACCCTAGATTGGGTGAGATAGTAATAATAAACTCAAATATAATTCCTTTAATACCTATATTGTAGTCAAATTGGTCAAAACATGGTCAACATAGTCAAAACATGGTCAACATAGTCAAAACCATGGTCAAAGCAGTCAAACCATAGCTAAATCATGGTTAAACCAATCAAACCATGGTCGAACAGATTAAACCATGGTTTGTCTCTTCGCTACAGTCCCGGGCGCCCGTGACTCCTCGAGAGCCCCCACCCCACCTTTTTCCTTCTCCCTAGGCAAAAAGCTGATTCTGCCCTTGACCAGGGCGCCCGAATCCACGCGGGCGCCCCCACCACTCTCAATGCAGCAAAAGCTGCAAAAGCATCCTGATGAGGGCGCCCGGGCTGTCCCGGGCACCCCAACCAGCCAAAACACTTCCTTTGGCAGTAAAGCACTGACCAGGGCACCCGGAAGCTCCCGGGCGCCCCCGTTGATCTGCCTATATAAGGCACCCGAATTCCCCTCTCTTCCCACACCAAAATCAACTTCCTCTTCACTTCTTTCCCTCCAAGAAGATCTTGCAAGACCTCATCCTCAACCATGCCTCCCCGAGCTGTCCGGTATAATTTTTACTTATTTTTGCATTTATTTTTAATGTAATATCTTCATACTTCTTTTGATTTCCTTAACTTAGAAGACGCCGACCAAACCCGGCCAATCCCAGTGCCGAACCTAGTCAGGACCCTAGATTCCCTACCCTAGACTTATGCAATAAGTTTGCTCAAACCATTTACAAGCCAATTAAAACAAGTTATCTTAATAGGCACTTCTTTACCCAATCATGCCCCATAGCCATGAATATTATCAACTTCTATCAATTAGATAATCTTGTCTTCTGCACTCATACCATTAATAAATCCTTATGTGCAGAGTTCTACAACAACATAATTCGACAAGATAATCTAATGTTTCACATTACTGTCCAAGGGATACCTCTGACTATCACCCCTACTTTGTTGAACCGATTCCTAGGACTACGACCCTCTCATTCCACATTTTGCTGCTATCCACCTAGGAATCCCCCATTTGATCCTCCCTACTCACACATTACCTTAGACACCATCCTCTCCTATTTTTATAGGGAAGGACTCCCCGCAAATAGACGTTTCCAAGCCGTTGAACTTCAGGCACAGGACTATGCCCTGTATAGAGTCCTGGTCCGCTGTATCTTACCACTGTCCACTAGAGATCTCGGGACCATGCGACTCTTTCATGCTTTCCTTCTGTATGCCCTAGTTCATCACCTTGACATAGACATTGGACTCCATATGTTTCATACCATTCTGCATGCGTCTAGTGTCACGACCCAGGGACGAGTGCACACACCATTTTGCCACATCATCACATCCCTTCTTCATCACCACGGTCGTGACATTACCGTGGGTGAAATAACCGCTATGACTGACTTTGACGAAATAGGATTTAGGAACTTCTCGTTAGCGGGTCTAGAGGTATCGACCACCGGGGTTCTTAGTTGGAGACGACAGCAGGCCGGGGCTCCAATCGACTCAGATGAAGAGGTTGGCGTCGACGTTGGAGACATCGCTGCAGCAGCCCGAGCACACATCGACGAGCCTGCTCCACCGACACTCTACCAGAGAGTGGCACATTTAGAGACACAGGTTCAGAGTCTCCGAGAGGAGGTCGAAGCCTATCATATAGAGCAGATGGATGCTCGTCGAGCCGATCGAGATGTGGCTGATGCACGATTCATTGAAATGATGGCACGATTCGATTCATGGTAGCCTAGCCCATCTGATCATCCCGGTCTCTCGTCCTAGATTTGATTAGTATTGTACCAGTACCTATTTGACTGCCCCTACTCAGTAGGGTTGACTTGTGTTAAACTGTATGACTGTGTTGAACCATGAGTACCTGCTTTATTCTATGTTGACTAGCTTGTGAGTACTGGTTTCTTATCTATTCAGCAGTTAGGATTGTGCTCTGTAGAATAGATTAACTCTACTGTTGATTTTCTTTCTGCTTTACTTGATTTAAAAATCAGTTTCTAAAATTAGAATTTTGAAAAACTGTTTTACTTAATTTCAAAATCAGTTTGTTTTAAATCTTTTTCGACTTAGTTTTTCTTTCAAAACCACCACATTTCAAAACTAGGGCTTTTTCACAAATGGACTTAGCTTAGGCCCTAACCCTAGAACTGCATGCACCTATAGATTTAGAAGCCAGCATCTCACAAGCACTTTAGGGTACTTTGATTGATAACCTAGAAAGGGTTGAGATGCCCAGGTCTTTGCCTTATTTCAAGATGCTTTAAGTCAGTGCATCTGCAGTAATTGGGGCACTAAATACAACTCTTACAGTAATCAAGTTAAGTGTCAAGTTTAGAAAATCTAACTTGAACAGAAACACTTAACTCGACTAACCCTAGCAAAAACTACTGCTTATAATAGTTAGTAAGTAGCTAAATGAGTTAGACAGGTCCCTACAAAAGAAAATTAACTGATTTGGTCTATGTCTTGGTTCAGTACAGCAAAATCATATGAATATTTTTTTAAAGTCATTCCTTTTATGCAATTTAATTTCTTCAATATCTATCTGTTTTTGATATATGGCAAAGGGGGAGAGATAGGAAAGGAGAGAGTTTATCAAAGAGTTTTTTTTTTCAAACTCTCAAAATGCTCAAAATATTTTCAAAAAGTTAGCTACTTTTTGAAGCTTTTCAAAACCTTTTTAGAAGTACTTAAGTTTTTTAAGCTTAAGTTTTTTCTAAACTTCCATAAGTATTTTAAGCTTAAGTTTTTTCAAAACTTCCATAAGTATTTTAAGCTTAAGTTTTTTTCAAAACTTCCATAAGTACTTTAAACTTAATTTACTAAGTACTTAAATTATTTCTTAATTTACTAAGTACTTAAATTATTTTCAAAATTTACTTAAATTGATTAAAAGTTTACTAAGTACTTAAATTGTTTAAGTTTTTATAAGTACTTTAAGCTTAAGTTTTTTTCAACACTTCCATAAGTACTTTAAACATAATCTACTAAGTACTTAACTTAAAATCTGAGTACCTTAAACTTAAGGCTTCAAATTTTTTAAGTACTATAAACTCATGCTTTCAAAAATTCCTCGATGAACTTTTAAAACATAAGTTATCAAAAGACTTCCAAAATATCTAACTTAAGTTTTCAAAGTGCAAAATCTAAGTAAATTTTTTATAAAAACTTAGAACCCCACGAAGTTTTGAAAAATCTAGGGGGAGATTCTGTTCAGGGGGAGGGAACAAATTTTTATGCTCTTGATTAAACTTAACTTTTTGAACTAGGGTTGCCATAAATCAAAAAGGGGGAGATTGTTGGTGCAGAAAGCACCAAAGTCAAACCTGTGTTTTGATAATGGCAACAAGGTTCAAAAGTTAAGTCCCTAGCGAAGGACTGCTAGGCACTAGTGAAGGAATGCCAGAGTAAAAATCCCTAGCAAAGGACTGCATGGCACTGGCGAAGGAATGCCAGAGTAAAAAGCCCTAGCGAAGGACTACTAGGCACTGGCGAAGGAATGCCAGAGTGAAATACCCTAGCGAAGGAATCCTAGGCACCAGCCGAAGGACAGCTCGGCATCCAAGACCTGGCAAAGGACCGTCAGGCAAAAGTCCAACCAGAGGAACGGTTGGCATCAGGTACACTCTCCCGAGAGGAGTAGGTGAGGACGCGTTCCCCGTCGAGGGAACAGTAGGCGTCGGTTCGACCAAGGGCTCCATTTTGAAGACCCAAAGTCAGAACCAAGACAGCTAAGGCTATATAATCTAATATTTTATTATTTTATTGTGTTTTGGACTAACCCTGGATGTAGGACCGAAGGAACGTGTGTCTGCAGCTCAGAAAGCCTCAAAGGAAAGAGGCAACAGCTGACCAGGGCGCCCGGAGTGTCCCGGGCGCCCCCAAGGTGAACACAAAACACAAGAAAGCAAGATGGACTTCGACAGTACAAATCCCGGGCACCCCCGCTGCTCTCGGGCGCCCCCAGCGCTCCGGGCACCCCCAAGAGCAAGCGTCAAAACTCAACCCATCGAAGCCGAGGGATAAGATTTGACCCGGTCAACCCGGGCACCCCGAGCGCTCCGGGCGCTCCGGGCGCCCCGATCAAAGCAGATCCCGAAGATAAAGGGATCAGACGCTGACCGAGGAATTGGCGGATCAAATGCCACGTGGGGGGGCGCCCCCAACGTCCCGGGCGCCCCAGGCCCTATATAAAGGGCCCTCGACCCCAAGCTTCGAACAACACTTCAATTCAACGCTTTAACGCTTTAACGCTTCAACGCTCTTCTGCTCCCACGCTCTGCCCCGGAAACCTCCCAACTCAAGCTGACGACGTCCTGCTGCTCCGAAAAAAGTCAATCCACTCTGGACGTCGGTAAAGAAGAGCTATTTTGGTTTACTGTACTGAATTCTATTAAATATTTTTGTAAACTACTTTTTCGACATATAGAATTGCCTGCAGAAAACGGTCAACGACCGTGGGCCTTTGAGTAGGAGTCGACCTAGGCTCCGAACCAAGTAAAAACTATTGTGTTTGCGTGTGCTATGTTTTTCCACTGTGCAATTTCTCTTTACCTAAAATCCGAACGATTTCCGATATTTACCCCCCCCCCTCTATTGGTTCTCTCGATCCAACAACTTATTTTTAGATATGCTATAAAATATCTTTTAACTTAACTATTTGAATCGTGTTGCCATAAATTAAAAAGGGGGTGATTATTGGTGCCGGAAGCACCAACGTCAAACCTGTGTTTTGATAATGGCAAAGGGTTCAGAAGTTAAGGTTTGTTGTGATCTAACAATGCTAATCAAGTGTGCAGGAAAAGTCCTAGGTACACTAGGCACTAAGTCCTGGTTCTATGAATTGGGCACTAAGTCCTGGTCGCGGGCTGGACAACTAAGTCCAAATGTAAGGTTGGCCACTAAGACCTGGTGAATGAAGCTAGGCACTAAGACCTGTGAGTGAAGTTGGGCAGAAAGACTTGGTCGAGGACTGGGCATCGAAGACCTGGTGAGTGAAGCTGGGCACTAAGACCTGTGAGTGAAGTTGGGCAGAAAGACTTGGTCGAGGACTGGGCATCGAAGACCTGGTGAGTGAAGCTGGGCACTAAGATCTGATCGCGGATTGGTCACGAAGACCTGGTGAGTGAAGTTGTGCAAAAGTCCAAACGGAGGAGCCGGTTGGCAAAAAGGTAAATTCTCCCGAGAGGAGTAGGTGAGGACGCGTTCCCCGTAGGAGGGAACATTAGGCGTCGGTTCGACCTAGGGTTCCATTTGGGAAGCCCAATGTCAGAACCAAGACAGCGTAGGCTGTAAATCATGGTTTAAAATATCATTTATATATGCTTCTTGTGTTTTAGAACTAACCCTGGTTGTAGGAACGAAGGGATGAAGTTTCTGCATTCAGGCGCCTCAATAGAGTGAGGCGCCTCACTAGGCTAGGCGCCTGTATTGAGACAGGCGCCCCTGTGCAAGGATACTCCAAGCATTCGAAGGAAACTACCTCTGGACCAAGTCATTGTGTCGGAGCTATCTTGGTTCTGACTTTGGCCTTCCAAAATGGAACCCTAGGTCGAACCGACACCTAGTGTTCCATCCTACGGGGAGTGCATCCTCACCTACTTCTCTCAGGAGAGTTTACCTTTTTTCCAATCGACTCCTCGGGTTGGACTTTTGCCCAATCCTCCAGATCAGGTCTTCATACCCAGTCCACGACCAGGACTTATTGCCCAGCTTCACTCACCAGGTCTTCAGTGTCCAGTCCACGACCAGGACTTATTGCCCAGCTTCACTCACCAAGTCTTCGGTGCTCAGTCCCTGACCAGGACTTATTGTTGGATCGAGAAAATGATAGAGGGGGGGGGGGTGAATATCGTTAAACTCTTTCGGATAAGAATAAGGGAAAATACGCAGTGGAAAGAAAATAAGTGTACACGAACACAAGTCAATTTTTTACTTAGTTCGGAGTCACGGTCGACTCCTACTCCAAGGCCCACGGTCCTTGACCATTTACTTTGGGCAATACTATAATAACGCAAAAAGGATTTACAATTTGAGTATAACAATATTTCAGGAAATTAAGAATGCTACACTTTTCGTTACCGACGCCCGATGTGGATCATACTTCTGAGCAGAGGGTCATTGTCGGCGCTGGGATCTCAAAGTCGGAGTTTGCCGGGGTGTAGTGCTTGAACGAAAAGCTTTGGAGCATTGGAAAAAGTGTTGTTGAAGCCTTGAGGGTCGAGTCCCTTTTATAGTGTTCCTGGGGGCGCCTGATTCGCTGGGGACGCCTAACACGTGCCTTCGGATCGGAGAACCTTCATCTAAATCTTGGTCAGTGTTTATCCCCTCTGAATCGGCCCCTGGTCAGACTAGGGTACCCGGGACCTCCTAGGCGCCTATCTTGACTTGGTCTGCTGGCTTGGTGGCTGATTTGCTTCGATTACCTCTTTGTCTTTGACCTTGGGTGCCCGAGACCTCCTGGGCGCCTAGCCTAATATGATTTCGAAGTGGTCTTGCTTAATTTCTATTTTGGCCTTTGACCATGGGCGCCCGGGACCTGCTGGGCGCCTAGCCAAGTTGCCTGCCCCCTTCCTTTGCGGCGTTCTGAGCTGCAGAAACACACTCCTTCGGTCCCTGCAATCAAGGTTAGTTCCAACACAGAAAAAGCAAAGGTGTTAGTTATTATTTATAGTCGTAGCTGTCTTGGTTCTGATTTTGGGTCTCCCAAATGGAACCTTAGGTCCAACCGACGCCTACTGTTCCCTCGACGGGGAACGCATCCTCACCTTCTCCTCTCAGGAGAGTTAACCTTTTGCCAACCGGCTCCTCCGGATGTACTTTTGCCCAATCCACCTGACCAGGTCTTCGTGCCCAACTTCTGGTCAGGTCTTCGGTGCCCAGCCCCTTGCCAGGACTTCGTTCCTAGTCCTCGACCAGGACTTCTTTGTCCGACTTCCGATTAGGTCTTCTTGCCCAGTCCTTGACCAGGACTTCTTTGCCCAGCCCTTTACCAGGACTTCTTGCCTAGTGTACCTAAGGCTTCTTCCTGTACACTTAAGAAACACATTAGAACACAATAACACCTTAACTCTTGAACCCTTTGCCATTATCAAAACCCAGGTTCGACTTAGGTGCTGCCTACACCAACAATCTTTTCCTTTTTGATTTATGACAACCTGGTTCAAAAAGTTAAGTTAAACAAAAAGCAGGTAAGGTACCAGTTTTAATTTCCTCCCCTTGGAGGAAATCACCCCCTGAGTTTGTCAAAAATTCGTGGGGTTTCTGAAATAGTTTCTAAGTCTTTGAAAAAGTTTTTCAAGTTTTCAATACTTAGAAAATTTCAAAACAGGATTTAAGTTAGAAAGATTTAGAGTGAGTACTTAGGATGTTATGAAAACAATTTTGAGTTAGGAATCTTTCAAAACAATTTAAGTTAAGTACTTAAAAGAATTTTCAAAACAATTTTGACTTAAAAGAATTTTCAAAACAATTTTGAGTTAAGTACCTAAAAGAATTTTCAGAACAATTTTGAGTTAAGTACTTAAAAGAATTTTCAAAATAATTTTGAGTTAAGTACTTAAAAAAATTTTCAAAATAATTTTGAGTTAAGTACTTAAAAGAATTTTAAGTTGAGTACTTAAAACAATTTGTTTTTGTACTTTAGAAAATTTTCTAAACTGATTTCTAAAACAATTTATTTTTCAAGCAGTTTTAATATTTAAAAAATATTTCTAGCAAAATTTTGAGTTAAGAACTTAGAAAAAATTTTCAAAAAATTTTTGATTAAGTACTTAGAATATTTTTGAAAAACAAAAAGCTATTGACTTTCAAAACGAACTTAAGTACTTAAAGAACTTTACTTTTTGAGAAAGGAGATAAAGTTTTGAATTTTGATAGAAAAATTTAAGACCTTCTTTATTTAAAACCTTCTTTTCTCTCCTTTTCAATCTCTCCCCCTTTGTCATATATCAAAAAAATATAGCAAGAAAAATGAGTTATCAAAGTAAGGTGTTGTACTGAACCAATTCTAAGTTTAAACAGAACCAAATCAATTTGAATTTCTTCTTTCGGGTCCTGTCTAACCCAGTTAGCTACTTACTGACTGTTATAAATAGTAGCTTTCGCTAGGGTTAGTCAAGTTAAGTGATCTGGTCAAGTTAGATTTTCTAAACATGACACGTAACCTGATTGCTGTTCAGTTGGTATTTAGTGCCCCAATTACTGCAGATGCACTGACTTAAAGCATCTTGAATCAAGGTATAGACCTAAGCATCTCAACCCAGTCTAGGTTGTCAATCAAAAGTACCCTAAGGTGCTTGTGAGATGCTGGCTTCTAGAGCTATAGGTGCATGCAGTTCTAGAGTCAGGGCCTAAGCTAAGTCCATTTGCGAAAAAAACCCTAGTTTTGAAGGGGTAAGTTTTGACAAAAACTATGTCGAAAAATCATTTTAAAATTAAACAAGTGATTTTTCAAAATAGGATAAGAAATAAAACAGTTTAAAAAAAAACCTAAATAGAGCAGTCCTATTCTACCCAGCATAACCCTAACTGCCTTCTAATTAAAATAGTACTGTAGCTTATCAAATAAGTAATTAGAAAGTAAAGCTGATAGATTCATAAGAGCCACCTGGTCAGTAGGACCAGTAAGGTCAAACCATAGTTAAATACATGTCAACCCTACTGAGTAGGGGTAGTCAAATAGTCAACAGTACAACTGAAAATACCAATCTAAACTAAGAGGAAGGGCTAGGACGGTCAAATGGGCTAGGCTGCCATGATCGAAATAGAGACATCATTTCATTGTATCGTGTGTTGTTTGACTCTCGATCGGCTCTGAGGGTATTCATATACTCTGTGTAACGGGCCTTATTTGCCTCCATATACTCTGCATGATTGGCCTCTATTTCCTCCCTGAGGTTGTGGACCTCTGTCTGAAGTAGTGTTAGTCTCTCATCAGTCGTCGGAGGCGGGGGCTCATCCATGTGCTCCCGAATCTCGGCAGCAAGATCTGCAACGTCGACCTCTACGTCCTCATCTGAATCGATCTGGGCTCCGACTCTCTGTCGTCTCCATGATAGACCCCCGGTAACCGAGACCTCTATGCCAGCTAGGGAAAAATTTCTATACCCAATTTCGTCAAATTCGGTCATTGTGGTCATCTCTCCATCGGTAATATCGCGACCGTGATGATGAAGAAGAGAAGTGATGATGTGGCAGTAAGGGGTGCGTACCCGACCCTGAGTCGTAACACTGGACGCATATAGAATGGTGTGGAACATGTGAAGTCCAATATTTATGTCTAAGTGATGGATCAATGCGTACAGCAAGAAGGTATGGAATGGTCGCATGGTCGCGACGTCCCTAGTGGTCAAGGGCAGAATGCAACGGACTAGGACTCTATAAAGAGCGTAGTCCTGGACCTGAAGATCTACCGACTGAAACCGTCTAACCAAAGGGTTTCGGGCATCTCTATAGAAATATGAATAAAGGGTGTCCAGGTCAATATGGGAGTAGGGAGGAGCAAAGGGAGGATCCTTAGGAGGGTAACAACAGAACGTGGACTGGGAAGGTCGTAGTCCAAGGAATCTGTTAAACAACGAGGGTGTGATTGTCAAGGGCATCCCTTGTACTGTGGTGACATAGGTAAGGTCATCTTGTCTGACTAGGTTGTTGTAAAACTCTGCACATAGGGTTGTGTTCACAGGATGGGTGCAGAAGACAAGGTTGTCAAGTTGATAGAAATTGATGACGTTCATAGCTAATGGACAGGACTGAGTAAAAAATTGCCTATTTAAGAAACTCGTTTTGATGGGTTTATAAGTCGTCCTAG
>JAGFNQ010000315.1:551866-568789 GCA_024364735.1 Boesenbergia rotunda | reverse complement strand
TTATTGGATCATCAACCTTTTCCATGACAAAGCCGTTTATTGATTATCCATTTTTAAGTTACTCCTTGAAAGATTTTGGTCTAAGCAGTTTGGGTCTTGGATCGGTAGCTTCGGCTAGTTCCGCCAAGATGGCTTCCCTAACATACTATCATCTCACCTCCACCCAATAATATGTTGTTCAAATTTCAGTTAATCGGTTTAGTCCTTAATCTAACCAGTCCTAAGTCTAGGCATGGTAAATTGCAGTAAATAAATAAACAAGAAAGCATGCAATATTACAGTAAAAAGAATTTATTTAACTATAAAAATGGTTTTTAAGCTGGCTCCCCCTGGACTAAAGCCGCGATAATGATTAGGCAAGATATGAATCTTGTCCTTGGGGATCCAATACTGGTTTGGTCCAGCTTGGTTGCTCAGGCAAAGTTTGGGTACCCATGCCTGAACTTTGGGTCTAGACCGATTCAGTACAGCATAAATATGACCTTTGTCTAGCCTTAGTTTGATACCCTAACCTGGATCGATTTAGAACAGACTTCTATTTTCCAAGGATTATATCAAGACCCTTGGAACCCGAAGTGAATCGTTCCAAAGCTGCTCTAAGGTCCTTGACTTGAGTTTTCAAGGAGGAGTTCTCTTTCTCATGCTTTTCAACTTGAGTAGAGGTTCCTTCTTGAACCATCTAAGTTAAGGATCTAGAGTCAGCTCCTTCTTTCAGGAGTTTTACTTCCTGTCGGAGAGACTCGACTCGAATTTTGGCTTTCACCAAGTTACTAGATAGGTATGCAATTAATTCAGCTTTAGAATAACCACTTACAGTTATTTTGCCATCTTCTGATATGGTGAGCTTTCCATCGTCCGACTCCGATTCTGATCCGGTGCCGATGTCTGCGAAGTAGTCAAAGCGAGCAGGTTCGATTGTGAGGCCTCTTCTTCTTCTTCGGATGAAGACTCGTCCCACGTTGCTTGAAGGGCCTTCTTCCTTCTTGTCTTCTTGGCTTCTTTCAAATTAGGTCACTCAGACTTGTAGTGTCCCCTATTGTTGCATTAGTAGCACGTTACATTGGATTTGGTCTTGGATGGTTCGGTTGGATCATCCTTCTTTCGACTGGCTTTTCTTCTGTTGGTCTGATTCTTCAATTCTTTGTAGTAGTCCCGGGCTAGCCGAACAAGCTTGGGTCGATCCCCTTCGCTGACTTCTGAGTCTGAGTCTGAGTCAGACTCGGGTGCAGGTTGAGGCTTCTTCTTGACCACCTTTCCTGTTTTGCCTGCAACAAAAGCAATGCCTTTCTCGGCTAAGGTGCAGTTAGTCTGCTCATGTAATTCAAGTTCAGAAAATAACTCGTCTAATTTGATTTTAGAAAGATCCCTTGAAACATTGTATACATCTACCATAGATGCCCACAAAGTATTTCCCGGGAAGGCGTTTAGGGTATACCTAATCAGGTCACGATTTTCTACCTTGTAACTAATTGTATGTTGACCGTTCATCAACTCCTTGATTCTGGCATGGAGCTGGGCTGCTGACTCGCCGTCGTTCATTTTGATTGTGTATAACTTGTTCAGCAGTAGATCCCTCTTGCTGATTCGGGTGTCGGAGGTTCCTTCGTGCAATTCGATCAACTTACCCCAGAGTTCCTTCGCACTATGAATGGTCCCACTCGATTCAGCTCTTCTTTAGTTAGACCGCATTGGAGTGTCTGGGTTGCTTTAGCATCAGCCTCGATTTTCTTTTTCAGTGTGGCAACCCATTCTGTGTAAGGCTGTGCCACTCCTTCAGCATTTTTTAGGATTTCTAGACCAGATTGGATTATTATCCACATGTCCACCTGAGTTTTCAGGTGGACTTTCATCCGACTCTTCCAGTAGGAGAAGTCCTCCCCACTGAAGAGTGGTGGTCTGGCTGTACTGAAGCCTTCTTGCATAGCCATTTAGATTTTTTGAAATAACAAAAAAAACAAAAACTGTCCCAAGACTTGGTCTTGGATTAGTAGTGAGGGAATAAAATAATTAAAATAAAATGATCGAGTGGTGTTGCACCAACCTCGATTAATGATAAAAATTCGATCGAAAAAGAAATTATAAATTTTGTAAAAATTCGAAAAAACTCCCAAGTTGGTGGTTGCACCAAATTTGAGCTACCCAGCTCTGATACCACTTGTTGGATCGAGAAAACGATAGAGGGGGGGGGGAGTGAATATCGTTAAAACTTTTTCATATATGAGTAAGAGAAAATACAGCGGAAATAAAACAATCACACAAAGAACACAAGTATTTTACTTGGTTCGGAGTCGCGGTCGGCGCCTACTCCAAGGCCCATGGTCCTTGTCCGTTTACTGGTGGCAATTCTATAATCGCGCAAAGGTTTACAAATTTTGGTACAAGAATATTGCAGTAAATAAAAGAGTTACACTTTTCGTTACCGACGCCCGATGTTGATCGTACTTCGGAGTAGAGGGTCGTCGTCGGCGCCGGAATCTTGAGATCGGAGTTTGCCGGAGCAGAGCGCTTGAACGAAAAGCTTAGAAGCATTAGAAAGTTGTGTTTGAAGCCTTGGGGTCGACCCCCTTTTATAGTGCTCCTGGGGGCGCATGGGACGTCGGGGGTGCCTGACACGTGCCTTCAGATCGAAGAACCTTCATCCGCAGCTCGGTCAACGCTTATCCCCTTCGAATCGGCCTCTGGAGCTGACTGGGGCGCCCGGGACCTCCTGGGCGCCTAGCTTGACTTGGCCTGCTGGCTTCCTGGCTAATTTGCTTCGATTAACTCTTTGGCTTTGACCTTGGGCGCCCGGGACCTCCTAGGCGCCTAGCCCAGTGTGATTTCGAAGCGTTCTTGCTTCTTTCCTTGTTTGGCTTTGACCTTGGGCGCCCGGGACCTCCTGGGCGCCAAGCCCAGCTTCCTGCCCCTTCCCGTTGGGGCGTTCTGAGCTGCAGAAACACACTCCTTCGGCCCCTGCCATCAAGGTTAGTTCCAAAACAACCAAAGCAAGATTATTAGTCAATATTTATAGGCGTAGCTGTCTTGGTTCTGACTTCGGGTCTCCCAAATGGAACCCTAGGTCGAACCTGTTGGAGCAATCGGCCCTAAGATGGTCCGGTGTGACCATGGGTTTTGATGTTTGTGCAAAGGGTTTAAGTTAGGCTTACCCTTGTATTTGATATGCGTATATGGAGTGTGCAGGTTGTACAGGTTACGCATATGGACCTGACTGGACGGCCTCAGTACGGTGAAGGATGGCATGGAGACATGCTGGAGGCTTGTGTGCGCATCTGAGGGACCTTGGAATGCAGAGACGATGAGCTGATGGGCGCAGACTTCGAGGCGTACGTGAAGGGTGGCATGGATGCAAGCTGGAGGCTTGCGTGCGCATCCGAGGGACGAGGGCCGAAGACGAAGAGGGCGCGAAGGCAACAGTCGAGGCTGCGGAGGAGGAGTTAGTCGAGTCATGAGGGTACGAGTGCTGTGTGAATGTACTCGGGAAGTCCTAGGGGTCAAGTGTTGAGTGAAATGTACTCAGGGAGGCTAAACCCTAGGCAGGTAGGCAGGGCAGTCGACTGCCAGGTTGGCAGTCGACTGCAGGAACTCACAGAAAATCGGGTCGACCCAAGGAGGGTCGACCAGTTGACTGCCAGTCGACTGGAATTGGTTCCAGTCGACTGGTCAGTCGACTGCCCTAGGGGCAGTCGACTGGTGAAGTCTGAAAACAGCTAAGAATTCGAACGTTGGGGTGTAACGGTCGGATTTTAGTGGTACCAGTCGACTGGACCTGGAGCAGTCGACTGGTGGCGTGGTTTTCAGCCCGAGTCCTATTTAAAGGGACTCGTTTTGGGGCTGGGGTTCTTGGCGAATCTTGCTTGGAAAAAGCTTGATAGTAGCCTTGTGTGCTCATGTGTTTGTAGAGGATTGTGGAGAGGTTTCTCCACCCACAAGGAGCTACACGAGATAGCCGGAGAGCATCCGGGGAGCGATCCGCCGAAGGATCAAGGGATCGTCCACCTCACGGACTGTCGTGGAGTAGGAGCTTCATCTCCGAACCACGTAAATCTTCTTGTTAGCATTGTTTATTGTTTTTATTATTGTTTCCGCTGTGCAACTAACAACGTAGGTACAAGAAGATTAGACGATTTGCTATTCACCCCCCCTCTAGCTAGGGCAAAGATCCTAACAAGTGGTATCAGAGCGAGGACCGCTCTTTTTGGACTAACCGCCAAAGGAGCAACTGCTAGAGGGCAAGAATCATGGAAGACAAGCTTGGGGATGATATATACACTCCACCGGCCTATGATCATGAGGATTTCGAGCATTGGAAGTCAAGGATGGAGATGTGGTTCATGGTAGAGTGGGAATGCGTAATGGTATTGGAAGAACCATTTGAAATCCCTACGGACAAGCACGGAAAAAAGCTCCGCCCACGATATTGGACTCAAGAGCAACAAACTTACTCTAGGGCAAACGAGAAGGTAATGAATATCTTGATAAATGTTTTGCCTAACAATATTTTGAGTTGTGTAGGAAAATATCAAAATGCATGTGAACTGTGGAGCAAAGTGAAAAATTATCATGAGAACCCTACACAAGTTCAAGAAGTAGATAAGCCCGAAGAAGTAAGTTCAAGTGGAGAAGAGGAAAAAGAAAAAGAATCATCTAAATCATCAAGCGAAATGGAAGAAGTGTCAACTTCTTCAAGTGAGGAGGAGGAGCTAAGTGAAAGATCATCAACCTCCTCAAGAGAAGAAGAAGAGGCATCAATTTCAAGAATTGAGGGGGAGGAGAGACCCTCATCAATTCCGGATCAAGAGGAAGCTTGCACATCTTCCAAGGTTGAGGAAGTAATCAACCTAGCCTCCACCTCCACCAAAGCAAGCAACAAAGACCATATCATTTGCTTTGGGTGCAATGAAAAGGGGCACTATAAGGACAAGTGTCCAAAGGGTAAAAGGGAGGTAAAATCTAAACCCATTTCAATTTCGGTTAAATCTAACATGGGCTGTAGGAATAAGAGGCTCAAGCTAAGAAGAAAATTAGATGCTTCACGTGTGGAGAGCTAGGACACTACCACACAAGATGCCCAATGAGTGGAAAGCTCAAGAAAATGGAGCATCTAAGAAGATGGGAGAAAGAAGAAAGAAGGAAGCAAAGATCACAACAAGGAAGAACTACAAGGGTAAGGGAGGTACCCTCTAACCCTAGTTTAAAAAGAAATTCAATTTCAAGTTCTTCCGTACATTTTAGAAATAATGAAAATTGCCCATCCATGCATGCTAGAATTAATGAGAAATGCTTAATGGTGCATAATTTTGAATTTAAGTATAATGATAGGAATAGGGATAACAAGGTAGATCATAATTCTAGAAAGGGCATGCATCATGATAGGCCTAAGACCTATGCACCCAAGGATCAAGGTATTAACCCTAAGAAGGGGAGACACATGCCTAGAAAGAATGGTAAGTCTAGAAATGTTCAAGGTGGACATGTGGACACTAGGGTCAAGAACTTAGAAAGGGAAAATCAAGACTTGAGGGCAAGACTTGATACATTAGAAAAGGCCCTAGATAGATTCACGGTTGGATCTAAGGGCTTAGACATGGTGTTGGGTAGCATCCAACCCAACTATGATAGATCGGGATTGGGGTACCGATCTAAGACCTCCAAGGCCAACAAAAAGAAAGGTGCCGGTAAAACACATAAACATGGCAAGGAGGGTAAGTTCAAGGATGGCAAGTGGGTGACATCCAAAGGAAAAGATAAGGACATAACCAAGGACAATGTGTCTAAGGTTAAGAGAGTCCACGGTGTAGGTCAAGAGTCACCGGTGGCACACCGGTGTGGTTTAGCATTTATGGAGTCACCTAGGAAGGTGGCTAGGGCTCAGAGCTCAAGGGGGAGCTCTAGGAGCCTTTGGGGTCCATGGTAGATGGATCTCAAAAGGTTCTCCCTTAGAAAATTAGGTGAAATGTGCCAAAAAGGATTGGAAGACTTGGGTAAGTCTTAATTCTAGATTTTGGCACATCAAAAGATGAATTTTAGGGAGAAAAGGTGAAAATAGGGCTATAATTGACAAAATTGAGGTTTAATAGTGGAATACCATGTAACTCAATAATAAAAATGAGTTATGATCAAGGAGAAGAGAATGCATTGAAGAGAAGTGAGAATTAGAACTTCTTGGATGAGTTTATTTGATACACTTTGGAAGAAGTAGAGTTTTGTGCCAATCTTGGGATCCGGAGTACATTTATTTGGAAACGTATTTTTCCCAAGTAGATGTTGGCTTCACAAATCTCCGCACAAAATTTCAGATTTTTTGAAGATTTGTAGAATTTTTAGGGCATTTCTGAATTTCGGCCTGAAAACCTGAAAATCAGGTACCAGTCGACTGGTAAGTGACCAGTCGACTGGTGGCAGGCGACTAGCAGTAGACTGGAAGGTCGACCAGGATCTCTGTACGTAGAAAAAGTGAAGGGCAGTCGACTGGGAATACCCCAGTCGACTGGAGACAGTCGACTGGGACCATCCCAGTCGACTGGTCTCAGGCCCAGAAACTCTCTATTTAGCAGGCAGTCAACTGCCCATTTTGGGCAGTCAACTGATCAATGAGAGTAAGCATGAAAAAGGGCATTCTTGACCATAAGAATTCCAGGATTGATCATTGGATATGATTTAGGATTAGAATTCTCGGTTATAATTTTATAATCCTTAGAAGAAGTGTTATCTCATGACTTTATATGGATTGAAAACCAAGGAAATTGATAAGTCTCCCTAGGAATCTAAGATTTAAAGGTCAAAAAGGGAGTTTGAGGACAATTCCATGTGTCAAATTAAGATGGGTAGATGTGACAAACACATGGAATTAGAAAGGAAGTTGGAAATTGATACTAAATGAAAAATCCTTAAGAAGCTTAGAATTGTACCAAAAGTCAAGCACACTTGATATTTCCATGATATCATATTTTTTAAGGATAAGGGTATATCCTAGCAAGTGTGCTTGCAAACCTTAGAGTTTTTAGAGTGGTTTGAGAGAATGGGTTGAGTTCGTTTTGGCACTAAGGGAAAGGGTGCTTGGGAGCAAGCCTTAATAGTGTTCAAAAGGGGAAGAACTCGGATGTTGGGTGGGGATAACTCAACATGGTATTAGGAGGTTAAGATGGGTGGAACTTAACCCTTTGAAAATGAAAATTAGGAGAAGGCATGGTTTAAGGGGGAGGTTGTCTCCTATTTGCCTTAATTTTCATAAGAAAATTTTTGGGATTTTGTACCAAACTTGGGAATGGGGACAGATACATGGTGAAATGTATTTTTCCTAAGTAGGTATGGGTACCACAATGTTCTCCACGAAATTTGGAAATTTTTGGAGATTTGTGGAATTTCTGGCGCGTTTCTGAAATTCGGCCAGAAAACTGACTATCAGAGTATCAGTCGACTGCCCTGGGGACAGTCGACTGGTCAGGGCTGATTTGGGTGTCAGCAGCTGACTTGGAATCCAAATGGTGAGAAACAAGTGTATGGGGGTCAAGTACACTGTGCTTAGGACCATAAGGGATTAAAAGAACCAATGATTGGGATATTGTTGGTATCTTTTTGATGTATGGCAAAGGGGGAGAAATATTGGGTTTAAGTGGGAAACTAATATACCTTTACATAGAAACCCTAGGTTTAGGGGGAGTTGAGTTTAAGGGGGAGCTTGGTTGCTTCATTCTTGGCATAAGGGGAACCTTGGAAAGATTCTTAAAAAGCCTTTGTAAGTCCAATGTAGGGGGAGCTTGGGAGAAGCTTTAAAAAGCCCGGTTTGGTGGAAAATTCCTAGCTTGGAGGGCTAGGTGTAAAATTCTTAACTCAGAGGGTTAGGTGTAGGATGCCTTGGGATAGGATCCATACTTGCATTGCATATGCATTCATTTAGCATGGTTTTTGCTACTTACTACTATCTTGCTTTCCTAACTTAAACGGATTGCCAAACATCAAAAAGGGGGAGATTGTTGGAGCAATCGGCCCTAAGATGGTCCGGTGTGACCATGGGTTTTGATGTTTGTGCAAAGGATTTAAGTTAGGCTTACCCTTGTATTTGATATGCGTATATGGAGTGTGCAGGTTGTACAGGTTACGCATATGGACCTGACTGGACGGCCTCAGTACGGTGAAGGATGGCATGGAGACAAGCTGGAGGCTTGTGTGCGCATCTGAGGGACCTTGGAATGCAGGGACGATGAGCTGATGGGCGCGGACTTCGAGGCATACGTGAAGGGTGGCATGGATGCAAGCTGGAGGCTTGCGTGCGCATCCGAGGGATGAGGGCCGAAGACGAAGAGGGCGCGAAGGCAACAGTCGAGGCTGCGGAGGAGGAGTCAGTCGAGTCATGAGGGTACGAGTGCTGTGTGAATGTACTCGGGAAGTCCTAGGGGTCAAGTGTTGAGTGAAATGTACTCAGGGAGGCTAAACCCTAGGCAGGTAGGCAGGGCAGTCGACTGCCAGGTTGGGAGTCGACTGCAGGAACTCACAGAAAATCGGGTCGACCCAAGGAGGGTCGACTAGTTGACTGCCAGTCGACTGGAATTGGTTCCAGTCGACTGGTCAGTCGACTGCCCTAGGGGCAGTCGACTGGTGAAGTCTGAAAACAGCTAAGAATTCGAACGTTGGGGTGTAACGGTCGGATTTTAGTGGTACCAGTCGACTGGACCTGGAGCAGTCGACTGGTGGCGTGGTTTTCAGCCCGAGTCCTATTTAAAGGGACTCGTTTTGGGGCTGGGGTTCTTGGCGAATCTTGCTTGGAAAAAGCTTGATAGTAGCCTTGTGTGCTCAGGTGTTTGTAGAGGATTGTGGAGAGGTTTCTCCACCCACAAGGAGCTACACGAGATAGCCGGAGAGCATCCGGGGAGCGATCCGCCGAAGGATCAAGGGATCGTCCACCTCACGGACTGTCGTGGAGTAGGAGCTTCATCTCCGAACCACGTAAATCTTCTTGTTAGCATTGTTTATTGTTTTTATTATTGTTTCCGCTGTGCAACTAACAACGTAGGTACAAGAAGATTAGACGATTTGCTATTCACCCCCCCTCTAGCTAGGGCAAAGATCCTAACAGAACCGACGCCTATTATTCCCTCGACGGGGAACGCGTCCTCACCTACTCCTCTCAGGAGAGTTTACCTTTTGCTAACCGGCTCCTCCGGTTGGACTTTTACCCGATCCACCTGACCAGGTCTTCGTGCCCAGTCCTCGACCAGGAATTCGTGCCCACCTTCCGAGCAGGTCTTCGGCGGCCAGCCCCTTGCCAGGACTTCATGCCCAGTCCTCGACCAGGACTTCTTTGCCCAACTTCCGGTCAGGTCTTCGGTGCCCAACCCTTTGCCAGGACTTCTTTGCCTAGTGTACCTAGGGCTTCTTTCCTGCACACTTGGTAAACACATTAGACAACAATAACTTCTTAACTTCTGAACCCTTTGCCATTATCAAAACCCAGGTTTGACTTAGGTGTTGTCTGCACCAACAATCTCCTCCTTTTTGATTTATGACAACCTGGTTCAAAAAGTTAAGTTAATCATACAGATAAGTAGGTAAAGTACCAAAGTTAATTTCCTCTCCCTGGAAGAAATCTCCCCCTGAGTTTTCAAAAGTTCGTGGGGTTTTATTGAAAATGTTTCTATGTCTAATAGTGAAACGTTTTTCCGGTTTTCAGTACTTGGTCTTCTTCGTTTGAATTCCAAATCAAGTCAAATTTGCTCCAACTAGCTCCTAATCATTAGCCCATCCTTGATATAAGGTTCATCTTTAATTCCCTACAAAAATCATGAAATAATGCCAAAATTTAGAGGATTTTATAATAAGTTCCAAAAATAAATCCTAATCGTAAAATATGATATAAACATGATTTAAGTGTATGAGAAGATAAAAAATGCTAAATAAATAAGCAAATATAATGACATAAAATGCTAGTTATCACCGGGCATGTGCAGCACTGACGCCAAGCCTACTCACCACGGAGGTAGTAGGGTTTTGCGGATCATGGCCGGGCATGTGCATCACCGAGGCCAAGCCTACTGACCATGGAGTTAGTAGTGTTTAGCAGCTATAGGCGGGACATGTGCAGCACCGAGGCCAAGCCTACTTACTGTGGAGGTAGTAGGGTTCTGCAGCACTTAGCGGGGCATGTGCAGTACCGAGGCCAAGCCTACTCACCGCGGAGATAGTAGGGTATTGCAGCTCTTGGATGGTCATGTGCTGCACCGAGCCCATGCCTATGCACCGTGGAGGTAGTAGGGTTTTGCATCTCTTGGCCGGTTATGTGCCGCATCACGGCCAAGCCTACTCACGAGGGAGTTAGTAGGGATTTGAAACTCTTGGCCTGACATGTACAACACCGAGGATAAGCCCACTCACTGCGGAGGTAGTAGGGTTGTGCAGCTCTTGGCCAGGCATGTGCAACACCGAGGCCAAACCTACACTCCGTGGATGTAGTAGTATTTTGCAACTCTTGGATGGGCATGTGCAACACCGAGGCCAAGCCTACTCACCGCGGAGGTAGTAGGGTTTTGCTTCTCTTGGCCGGGCATGTGCAGCACTGAGCTCAAGCCTACTCACCTCGGAGGTAGTAGGGTATTACAACTCTTGGCCGGACATGTGCAACACTGAGGCCAAGCCTACTCAGCGCGGAGTTAGTAGGGTTTTGAAGCTCTTGGCGTGGCCTGTGCAGCACCGAGGTCAAACCTACTCACTACAGAGGTTGTAGAGTTCTGCAGCTCTTGGCGGGGCATGTGCAGTACCGAGGTCATGCCTACTCACCGCGGAGGTAGTAGGGTTTTGCAGCTCTTGGCCGAGCATGTGCTGCACCAAGGCCATGCCTCTCACCATGGAGGTAGTAGGGTTTTTCAGCTGTTGCCCGAGCTTGTACATCACCGACGCTAAGCCTACTCACCGTGGAGGTCTTAGTGTTTTGTAGCTCTTGGACAGGCATGTGCAGCACCGAGGCCAAACCTACTCACCGCGGAAGTGGTAGTGTTTTGCAACTCTTGGATGGGCATGTGCAGTAACGTGGCCAAGCCTACTCACCGCGGAGGTAGTAGGTTTTGCAGCTCTTGGACGGGCATGTGCGGCACTGACGCCAAGCCTACTCACCACAAAGGTAGTAGGGTTTTGCATCTCTTAGTCAGGCATGTGCAACACCGAGGCCAAGCCTACTCACCACGGAGTTAGTAGGGTTGTACAGATCATGGAGGGGCATGTGTAGTACCGAGGCCAAGCCTACTCACCGCGTAGGTAGTAGGGTATTGCAGCTCTTGGCTGGGCTAGTGCTGCACCGAGTCCATGCCTACACTCCGCGGAGGTAGTAGGGTTTTGAATCTCTTGGTCGGGCATGTACAACACCGAGGCCAAGCCTACTCACCGCGGATGTAGTAGTGTTTTGCAACTCATGGATGGGCATGTGTAGTACCGTGGCCAAGCCTACTCACCGCGAAGGTAGTAGGGTTTTGCTGCTCTTGGCCGGACATGTGCAGCACTGACGCCAAGCCTACTCACCACGGAGGTAGTAGGGTTTTGCAGCTCTTAGCCGGGTGAGTGCAACACCGAGGCCAAGCCTTCTCACCGTGGAGTTAGTAGGGTTTAGCAGCTCTTGGCGGGGCATGTGCAGCACCGAGGCCAAGCCTATTTACTGCGGAGGTTGTAGGTGTTCCACAGCACTTGGCGGGGCATGTGCAGTACCGAGGCCAAGCCTACTCACCGCGGAGGTAGTAGGGTATTGTAGCTCTTGGCTGGGCATGTGCTGCACCGAGCCCATGCCTACTCACCGTGGAGGTAGTAGGGTTTTGCATCTCTTGGTCGGTCATGTGCAGCACCGCGGCCAAGCCTACTCACCGGGGAGTTAGTTGGGTTTTGTAGATCTTGGTCGGGCATGTACAACACCGAGGCTAAGCCCACTCACTGCGGAGGTAGTAGGGTTTTGCAGCTCTTGGCCGGGCATGTGCAACACCGAGGCCAAGCCTACACACCGCGGAGGTAGTAGTGTTTTGCAACTCTTAGATGGGCATGTGCAGTACCGAGGCAAAGCCTACTCACCGCGGAGGTAGTAGGGATTTGCAGCTCTTGGCCGGGCATGTGCAGCAACGAGGCCAAGCCTACTCACCGCGGAGGTAGTAGGGTTTTGCAGCTCTTGGACAGGCATGTGCAGCACCGAGGCCAAGCCTTCTCAACGCGGAGGTAGTAGGGTTTTGCAGTTCTTGGTCGGCTATGTACTACATCGCGATCAAGCCTACTCACCGCGGAGGTAGTAGGATTTTGCATCTCATGGACGGTCATGTGCAGTACTGCGACCAAGCCTACTCACCGAGGAGGTAGTAGGGTTTTGCAGCCCTTGACCTGCATGTACAACACCGAGGCCAAGCCCACTCACTGTGGAGGTAGTATGGTTTTGCACCTCTTGGCCGGGCATGTGCAACGCCAAGGCAAAGCCTTCACACCGCGGATGTAGTACTGTTTTTCAACTCTTCTATGGGCATGTGCAGTATCAAGGCTAAGCCTTCTCACCGCGGAGTTAGTAGGGTTTTGCAGCCCTTGGCCGAGCATGTGCAGCACTGAGGCCAAGCCTATTCACCACGGAGGTAGTAGGGTTTTGCAGCTCTTGGTCGGGCATGTGCAACACCGAGGACAAGCCTACTCACCGCGGAGTTAGTACGGTTTTGTAGCTCTTGGCGGGGCATGTGCAGCACCAAGGCCGAGACTACTCGCTATGGAGGTAGTAGGGTTCTGCAGCTCTTGGCGGGGCATGTGCAGTACCGAGGCCAAGCCTACTTACCGCGGAGGTAGTAGGTTTTGACAGCACTTGGCCGGGCATGTGCTCCACCGAGGCCATGGCTACTCACCACGGATGTAGTAGGGTTTTGCAGCTGTTGGCCGACCATGTACAACTCCGACGCTAAGCCTACTCACCGCGGAGGTCGTAGTGTTTTGTTGCTCATGGACAGGCATGTGCAGCACCGAGGCCATGCCTACTCACCGCTGAGGTAGTAGGGTTTTGTAGCTCTTGGCCGGGCATGTGTAGCACCGAGGTCAAGCCTACTCACCGCGGATGTAGTAGGGTTTTGGAGGTCCTGGGCGGGCATGTGTAGCAACGAGGCAAAGCCTACTCACCGCGGAGGTGGTAGGGTTTTGCGGCTCTTGGCCGGGCATGTGCACCACCGAGGCCAAGCCTTCTCACCGCACAGGTAGTAGGGTTTTGCAGCTCTTGGCCGGCTATGTGCTGCATCGCGGTCATGCCTACTCACCGCGGAGGTAGTAGGGTTTTGCATCTCGTGGCCGGTCATGTGTAGCACCGCGGCCAAGCCTACTCACCGGGGAGGTAGTAGGGTTTTGAAGCTCTTGGCCGGACATGTACAACACCGAAGCCAAGCCTACTCACTGCGGAGGTAGTAGGGTTTTGCAGCTCTTGGCTGGGCATGTGCAACACCGAGGTCATGCCTACTCACCGCGGAAGTGGTAGTGTTTTGCAACTCATGGATGGGCATGTGCAGTACCGTGGTCAAGCCTCCTCACCGTGGAGGTAGTAGGATTTTGCAGCTCTTGGCAGGGCATATGCAGCACTGACGCCAAGCCTAATCACCACGGAGGTAGTAGGGTTTTGTAGCTCTTGGCCGGGCATGTGCAACACCGATGCCAAGCCTACTCACCACGGAGTTAGTAGAGTTTCGTAACACTTGGCGGGGCATGTGCAGCACCGAGGCCAAGCCTACTTACTCCGGAGGAAATAGGGTTCTGCTGTAACGCCCGCCCTTCCTGCCCTACGATGTAGGCGGGAGGCGGCGCTATGCGAACATACATATATGCATATGGATATCTTAATGCAGCGGAATAATTTAAAACTTCCTACATATGCATTTAAACCATGCAATTTAAAACTTGAATCATGTTGACTTCTCTTAGCTATCATTCTTAAACATGGTTACTTGGTAAACATAGCATTGTCATTGTTGGGACCAGGTGCAGGTTGACAAGGATACGAGTTCTTAAATTTTAAAATATTTACGTGCAGCAGAAGAATTAGCATAAATAATTTCTCAAATTATTTTTAACCACGTATCTAGCATGCGACCTTATGATGTGTGGATATGATCATAAATTAAAATTTTGCGAAAAAGTAAATTAATTTACTTTGTACCTCTCATAACTCGAAGTAAGGGACGAGATCCAACCGTAGCGTCCCTTGGAAGCTCCGCCTCTATTCGCGTCCACGCCGAGTTCTCTTCGGGATGACTTCGCAAAGTCACGAGTTTTGTGCCGACGAGAACTACTAGATTCTCTAAAGGCACAACTAGAAGATCAAGAGAGAAGAAAGGAAACTAACCACCAAGAAACGGAATCTAAATTCCGGGAAGGAAGGAGTTGCGATCCGCTTCTTCTTCTTCTTCTTTGGCTCCTCCTTGGTGGATGTTGCTCACGCCAACCCTAGGTTGTGTGATGATGGTGCGCCGACCCTAGGAGAGGTGGACGCCGGCCCTAGGAGGAGTTAGGGGCGCCGGCCCTAGGAGGGGGAGAGGGGGAGAGAATAAGAGAGAGAGAGGGAGAGAATTAATCTCTTGATTACTCTATTGATTGGAATTCAAGGCTTGCCTTTGGTTCCTATATATAGTAGCCTCTCCCTTGCCATGTCTCCCTTTTAACGGAATTAACGGAATTAGTTTTCATAAGAAATTTATCTTTTAAAATTTCTTATGAATTATTCCGTTATGCCTAGTTTTATTATAACTAACTTTATAATAAAACAAATACTTCTCTCCTTTAATTATGGAATAAATTTAACAAGAAATTTATAAACTTTCTTATTATGGAAAAATCAATTCATAATTGATTTTATAAAATTAAAATAAACCATTCCATGGATCATTTTAATTTCCATAAAAGAATAAATTTCTATAAATTTATTTATATATATTTCTTTACACAAATTTATTTATACATAATTTATAAAACAAATCGCGCTAGATTTATTTTATTAATTAAACCAAATAAATTGGTTTCTTCCCCTTGTTGTGGCCGGCCAAACCAAAGGGAGTTAGCACCCTCTTTGGTCGGCCAAACCAAACCAAACCGATCGCGAATTAAACTCATTTAATTCGCCCAATAAGCCTTCAAAAGACTTAGCCATTTTAAGTTTCCGTTGCGCCTCTGATTAACTCAGATTCGACTTATTTCTCTTGATTGGAAAATCTAATTTTCAACACGTTTTAAATCTCTCGGATTACTCATAGTGCGTGTGACTAAATAAGCTTTCGATTTATGTTGGCCGTCTATAATCAACCAATTATAGAATGATCATGAGTGGCACCTAGTAGTACATCATGACCCCCAATTAATCGAAAGATCAACGGTTGACCTCAGAAGAAATTCTGAAACCCTTCAGCAGCTCTAATAAATCATGCCCCATTCCCTTCACCATCTTATACCCACTTGGTTCAGGACATGGTCTGTTTGTGTCAGTCCCCACTAGGCTGACTACGTCACACCTAGCCCAAGTAGTGTCTTTCTCGTCCTTTGGATTTCTAATTACTCTCATGTATGTAAGAGACTCATACTCTAAACATGATATGCTCTGGCCAGAAGCTTTGAGTAACAATCCGACGATAGGCCTGGGTATACATCTCCTCGCAAGGAGTTGTGAATCCTTTGTAGGCTGTTCAAATATCTTCGGGCACTTCGGCTTATACCCAATCATCCTGGGTCCACACCTCCTTGGAGATGCTTGCTTAAGATGTTAAAGTATAAGTCTCTATGACCAAGATGACTTGAACACTGCAAGTTAAAGGAACATCGCACTTAAGCTGCAGTAAGAACTTCATTGACATATCTATATAGATTACCAGATGAAGTTTTACAGCTAGTCACTCCAATGAACTAGTTCCCTTAACTAGCATCCATGTTTATCTATGGACATCCCAATGTCACCAGCCAGTGAGAATCAGCTAATTAAAGAATAACCCATACTAGTCTCAACAAAATTGATAGTGTCCGTTTTTATCAATTCATCGACTAGGGATATTTTCAATACTTCACAATTGCACATGTAGAGATAATCACTAGTTGTGATCTCATCACAAATTCTCTTATGCTGTGAATTGTATTGTGGACGTTCAGTAGATGAGTTTAAGATCCCAATCAAATACACAAACATGTATACTCAAATAGTGAATTATCATTTATTAAAATAAATGTTTACAATCATAAGGCGATTGCCTTAGGACACTTCTTTCATATCACTAACAAACTCCCACTTGGCCTAATGCCAATCGCTACGGTATCCAATACCACAGGCTCTAACATGACCCTCAAACTTGTTTTGAGGCAAGACCTTAGTTAAATGATCCGCTAAATTCCTTTCAGTGGGAATTTTCTCAATTTGTATATCATTCCTACTTATAATCTCTCTGATCAGATGATAGCGGCGAAGCACGTGTTTGGATCGCTGATGAGACCTTGGTTCCTTTGCTTGTGCAATAGCTCCATTGTTGTCGCAGTAAACCGGCACTGCTTCATCAATGGTTGGAACCACGCCAAGTTCGGAGACGAACTTCTTGATCCAGACTGCTTCCTTTGCTGCTTCCTTTGCTGCTTCCGAAGCTGCGATATATTCCGCTTCCGTGGTAGAATCCGCTACGGTGTCTTGTTTGAAACTTTTCCAACTTACTGCGCCTCCATTCAAAGTAAATACGTATCCAGACTGTGATTTGGAGTCATCCTTATCTGTCTGGAAACTGGCATCTGTATACCCACGTATTACCATATCTCCTTCTCCATATATTAGGAACACATCCTTAGTTATTCTTAAGTACTTAAGGATTGTCTTGACAGCCGCCCAATGATCCATTCTTGGATCAGACTGGTATCTGCTCGTGACGCTCAGAGCATTTGATACATCGGGCCTAGTACATAACATAGCATACATGATAG